>OU452311.1:31854558-31903575 GCA_911728475.2 Pterostichus madidus | reverse complement strand
TAATATATATATATATATATATATATATATAATATATATATATATATATATATATATATATATATATATATATATATATATATATATATATATATATATATATATATATATATATATATATATATATATATATATATATATATATATATATATATATATATATATATATATATATATATATATATATATATATATATATATATATATATATATATATATATATATATATATATATATATATATATATATATATATATATATATATATATATATATATTTAAAATATATATATATATATATATATATATATATATTTAAATATATATATAAATATATATATATTTAAATATATATATATATATATATATATATATATATATATATATATATATATATATATTTAAATATATATATATATATATATATATATATATATATATATATAAACTGTTTCCAGTAAATTGCCAATACTGAGCTCTGTTCACCGGTCATGCTATAATATACAAATAGATATGTCATGTAAATATGTGATACGTATATGCACACGCCGTTTCACCACCTGAGATCTTTCTAATTGAACTGTATAAAAATAAGTACCAAGACAATGAGTTAACGTAACGTATATTATGTATAATATGTATGTAGATATGACCTCAGGCAAAGTACAATGTTGGCATGGTACAGACAATTGCGTGATATTAACTTGTGGTAGTAATTACTGCTGTTCCGAGTCAACAGCGATAACAAGAAAAGATGCGCACATCAACGCTCATAACTTACCTGGGTTTGTAACCTAGTCAAGCCTCTGATCCAGAGAATCTGCCCGGCCCTTGGCTTCTTCTCTGAATCCACATCAAACTTCTCCTCACCGAGGTTTATAGCTTCGGTGTACTCTTCTGGGTGTCCTCGACCCCATCTACAAGAAACGAAAACAATCAAGGTCTGATCACTTGATGAGAATTAAACCACTCATTCAATGGCAGGCAACATACGATAAAATCTTTGGTATTTTACGAGTTGGTACTGTTGTGACGAGCTGGCCCCACAAAAGTGTACCTACACCGAAAAACAGACACCACAGCCATTGCTCTAAATTGAGCTCTTTTGTGGAGAACGCCATTTTACCCCACTGGATAATGAAAACCTGAAATTTATACACAAATTAATATTTCTATTCACAAAATAATAATAATAATCAACAAACCTGCGATGCGCATGTGCCTACCCATATCGAATAGAAAATTGGATTCGTAAAAATGCCTTCGAAGACATTCCTTTGTCCATGAATCTTTCTGGCGTTGAATTCATTAAACAAAGTCATCATGACAAAAGAATTGAATATAATCGTGAAATGTTCAGTGGGACCAGAACCAAATTCTGCTCCTCGGCCAGATTCAATATCCAGCATTTTATCACCTTATAATACAAACTAATTATTTTCTATTTGCTTAAACTTATTTATTTTACATACCAACAAAGAGAAGCGAAAAAATAACCGTTAGCTGATATAACGCTTGTCCTAGAATATTTTTCATCATAGTTCTAGAAATAAGTGGTTTAGTTCTACCGTACGGTTTTCGCAACAATAGGTCTGGAGTAGGCATTTCAGTAGCTAAAGCTAAGGAAGCCAATGTGTCCATAATCAGGTTCACCCACAACATTTGCACAGCCTACAAACATAAATTCACTGTAATTTCACTTATTTTCACATAATCGATTTGTATATCACCTTTAAAGGACTGTCTTGGACAGCACAAGCACCAATAAACGCAACAATAACAGCAACAACATTAACAGTCAATTGAAACTGAAGAAATTTTGCAATACTGTCATACACATTACGACCCCACATGACAGCCTTAACAATACTACTGAAATTATCATCAGTAAGGATAATGTCGGATGCTTCTTTGGCTACATCGGTTCCAGCGATACCCTGTATAATATTTTAATATAAACAAAGTTAAAAAAATAATAATAAATTACGAACCATAGCAAATCCAACATCAGCTTTCTTCAACGCGGGACCATCATTAGTACCGTCACCGGTGACAGCCACAACCTCGCGATTTTCACTGACTTTACTGTCGATGATACCCTTGACCAGAGTGTATTTGTCGGTTGGTGAAGAACGAGCGAGTACGCGAAGTTTAGGCCATACTTTGTCCAGAAGATGCTGTTGAACCTAAAGGCAGATAAAACGAACATAATATATAAACAGTTCAGTTACAACTGGCCGAAACACAATATTTACCTCGCCATTGCTGTCACGGATGCGTCTGTTGAATTCTTTACCCTCGAGGATAATAAAATCTTCGGCGGGCTTGAGTATACCACACTTGGTGGCGATGGATCGAGCTGTGTTAATATTGTCGCCCGTGACCATACGCACAGTGATACCAGCTTTCTGGCACTTTCTGATAGCATCTGGTACCTCAGAACGCACGGGGTCTTCAATACCCACCACACACAAACATGTTAGATTATTCACTAGATTTTCTTCATCATCCCAGTTTGGTTCGTTATCGATATGAACTTGGTTAATTTCTGCTTTGCCGGGAACAAAATCACGATACGCAATTGAAATGGTACGCAAACCATCACATGCCATTGGTTCGATGACTTGATGTAACAAACGATCTTGCATGTCTCGGGTAAATTTTTCAAGATGACCATCATGACCGTAGATAAAGGCACACCTAATAAATTTAACAGATTATTACATTATACATTTTCCAATTTGAAAACAAGTCATACAATCATATATAATTAAAGTATCATTGTACTTGAAAACACAAATAACTTACTTTTTTAATACAATCTCTGAAGCACCTTTCGTATACAACCTGTAGCCACCACCCTGCCGAGGAATAACCGTACTCATTGATTTACGTACTGAATTAAATGTGTACACACGTGTGAATACTTCTTCGGGCACATCATCTCTAATGGTTTGATAATTTTTCCCCAGGCCCAGAACGAATCCTAACAGAGAACATTCAGTTTTGTTACCTACTTGCTTGGGTAGTTCGCTGGGCTCTTCAGGTTGCTACAAAATAAAATAATCAGTTATTTCAGAAATAGTCGCAATAGGTAAACAAATCTGATTTGTATACATGCCATTATACGTGATGTATACGCGGAGTTAATTGAAATTCCTTGAATAATAAGATTGCCCACATTAGCGGGGATGTCTGAGAACTTAGGCATGGTTTTACAGAGTTTTTCACAAATATACGACTGAACGACTGTCATTCGGTTCGTTGTTAGGGTTCCCGTTTTATCAGAGCAAATAGCAGTAGCATTACCCATTGTTTCGCAAGCATCCAAATGTCGCACAAGATTGTTATCTTTCATCATTTTCTAAAAAGTACGACTCAATTAACTAAATAAAACTCGAAACATAAAAAAAAATACTGACAAACCTTAACACTGTACGCTAAAGACAAAGTGACAGCCAATGGGAGACCTTCAGGCACAGCTACGACCAATACAGTGACACCAATAATCAAATGGCGCACCAGATTATTAGCGTAAGTATTCTTCCACGATCTTTGTTCTATAACGAAAGTTTGTATACAAAACTGGATGACGAGGATAATAACAGTAAGCACAGCAATTGTGGAACCAGCATAACCAATTTGAATAGCAAGTTTCGTCAATTTTGCTTGCAAGACAGATTTTTCTTTCTTGTGGCTCTCGTTAGAACTTGATGCCGATGCAACGTGGTTTTGATTCTCAGCAGGATCTTCTGGAACTGCATCATGTTTGTTGGAAACGGGTGCTGGTGAATTCATATGACTGTTGCCTGTTACTGCGGAATCTTCATCTCCTAATGAAAACAGTTGTTTTATATATCTCTCCGTGCTTTTTACAATACAGCAAATGAAAACACTAGCATGCAACAATAGTGCAATAAAAGTTTTTTTCTTAAAAAAAAAAAGTAAATAATGTTTTAGATTAGCCAAATATTAAATTTTAAACTTATAATTTGTTTATTTTTTGCAGTTTACTATTAATATATACGAGTATGTAATAAACTAAAAAATATATAAAAATACAAAATAGAAAATTCACCTGTTAGGCTTTTCTTCTTCCTCTGCTTTTTAGCTTCTGTACAAAAACACATGCAAAAGGAATACATATTAGCAATCTCGAAACACTCCCAAAGTCCTGATATGGGTAAATAATAACATTGAACACTGTACTAAACGGTTCCTTAATTAAATCACGAATTTAAAAAAATAAATAAAAAATAAAATATAATAATCAAATAATTCTAGAGGCAGAAATCGTTAGTTACATAATGGTAATAATATAGAAAGAATTATGTATGCATCTATAATTTCCACAGCGTTTTAAGTTATTATTACATAATCACGTCTATCAACAAAATAAATATATAACTGTGGTTAAAACGCACGCATATTACGCGTACCTCAGTCTCTTGTTTTAGAATTTCATTTTTCAGATTATTTAATTACTTGGTTATTTTTAAGAAAAATAATACTTATTAAATGAAATATAACAAGAAAAAAAAAACATTTTTCTAGGAAGAAAAGTGCAAACATTCAAACTGATAAATATAATTCAAGCGGTACACTATACTATATGCACCACTGTTTACACAAGACAGAAGGGAACACTAAATTAACACCTCGTAGTGTTCACGTCATAGTATTGTAAACTAAGCTATCGATTTTATTTCTATTGGTCATACGATCTATACATACGAGTGTTTACCACATATAAAACACTCTGAACTGCAGGGAGTCAGTAAACACATGCAGAAAGAGGATAGTTACGGTTAGCAAGCATACGAATGATACCTTTCTTCATTTTTTTAATTTCAGCTTCTTGTTGATCGACAGCGGCTCCAAGTAGCGTGAAGATGATACCGGCCTGTGAGTTGACTCCTACAGCGCTCACCAACATCTTTCCAGAACCTTCCATAACGTGTGTACCAGATAAAACCATCGGGTCGTAGTTCTCGCCCTTCTTCACGTGATCTGACTCTCCAGTAAGCGATGACTCGTCCACCTACACATAATGACATTCCAGATATCATAAAAGTGATGATACATAATGATGACAAGTGCTTGTTTGTACCTTGAGATCATTTGACTGGATGAGTATTCCATCGGCTGGTAAAAGGTCACCATATTTTATTTGGCAAATGTCACCAACTACAATATCACCAACAGATATTTGTTCCACTTCACCCTTTCGAATAACAGAAAATTTGTGTTCTCCTTCGATACGATTTTGAAGACCACGAAATTGTCGTTCTTTGGTGTAATCGTTAAAAGCAGTAACCAACACAACGACAATAACAGAAATAAGAATAGCTAAACCTTCTATCCAGCCGTGAGATGTTTCATCATCCTCAAACGCTGCAAAAGTAAACAACAATAAATAATCAGAAATACGTCGAGAATCTAAAGATGTTTACTTTTCGCTTCTTCGTCAGCCGGTTTGTAAAAAGACAAGCCAAGGGATACGATAGCCGCTACTTCTAGAATAATCAGAGTAATATCTTGCAAAGCCTCCCATACCAGTTGTAGGAACGTCTTCGGCGGCTTCGGCGGTATTACATTGGAACCGAATGTTTCTCTTCTGTGGTCCGAGTCTACTTGCGACCCACTGAGACCTGCAACACCGGATACCAGCAAATGGAGTAATGTTATGATCCAAGAAGTCGTATAACAACGACAAACCTTCGCTCGGTGATGTGTACAGTTTCTTGCATATTTCTTGGACTCCACCCAATTCATTCACTTTTACTATTCCTTCGCGACCCCGATGTTCCATAAGTTCACGCAACTGCTTTAGGGTGATTCCATATTGCGCGGGCCGCCCATCTATCGTAGCCATCTCTTACAGCTAGATCTATAAATAAATTAGATGTAAAACAATTCATAGAGCACTTGCAGCACGCACATAACACATGCATTCAATCAACAAGTTCAACAGCAAATTACAATATTATAACTGAACCAGAACATTCAATTAGGAGATACGGTTGCTCGAACTGAAAATGACACAATGCTGTTGTTTTAATCGTTGGTATGTTATTATTCATCCGCCTGCTTCATTCAATTCCTTTCTAATCAGGCAACTCAAGTAAAAATAAGCAGGTGACGATATCGTTATGAGTGACGCCAATTCTACAACGGGTACATGTGTAAGCGTTTGAAAAAGCCGGTCAGTCGGTCGGTGTTCAGAACGCACAATGTGCTGGTCGAATATCGGACGTAGCACGCGCGCTGTGGCCTTCCTATTCCCATTCTATAGATGTATGCGTGAGGTATAATTACATAACCAAAATATTGAAACGTATCATCGTCTGGCCGTCCTCGCTCGTGCGCGCGGCATCGTGAACATCGAGTTGCGCGGCTGCAGCGCCGTCAACACCAGCGCTAGCGCGAGAAGCTTCAGCACTCAGCTCTGTGTAGAGGTAGGCCGGGCCAGGGATATGGAAGAACGGGAGAGACGAGCGGGTAGAAGTGTCGACAGCAACAGAGGTCACGACGAGTATAGTACGGATACGGAATCGACGCGCGCTCACCTATAGAGGATCTAGCTCTTCCGCGAATTTGTCACATATTTATCCTTCAGAATTATAAAAATAGTACGCGAGTAGGCAGGTATTGATCGGATAAACACAGCGAACGAAAAACACAAGCAGAATATAAGTAACGCAACGCTCGACGTTGCGGGAAGACGACGCTAATACACTAGGTCAGTCGGTCGACTGTCGACCTCAGGTACATTTTCGTCCATCCATCAACGGTAGATGCTCAACCTTTTCCACGCCACTATATTTTATATTCCTGTGCGGCTGAAGCCGAAAGTAAAGCAAGGAAATCTTTATTACGGAACTACTTCGACCAAACGATGCGAAACAGAGAGAAACTCTGGTGATAGTGTGCGCAAGCGTTCACGGATGCACGTGTGCGCACACAACTCAGTTACCTGTAATTGTTTTGCTTTAATCGGTTTTTAAAAGCGGGCACCTTCGCAACTTTTCACACTCACATCACCAACTTCTCCAACTTTTTTGTTAGATCACCGACACTTCGTGTCTATAAGGAACAGGATGAAAAAGTGAGGATGGTAATTTACGATGACCGAGGACAATTATAAACTATGAGATTAACAAATAATCACGGATTTATGTACTAAAGCCACCTACTTTATTAATTACACAGTTGTTCTGCGATAAACGGGTATATTAAGAGGCTCTTCATTATATTTTGATAAAAAATATACTGCAAATTAAACAAATTGTCAAGAGCTCTACAAACATTTAATAGAACAGATACAGTCTCATACGTCATTCAATTTAAATTAAGTACCTACTATCACACTTATCAAGCACGTGAACTTCTCGTAATATCGCTTGCAAAATGTATAAATTATAAAAAAAGTATACTATGTATTAATGACGTATGTACACCGAATACGGACTGCGCCAAATAGATACATATTCCATGTTGAAACAATCGATAATACAATAATGATGAATAGCTGACGATAGTGGTCGTGGTCGTGGTAAACGAAAATAAGTTACGCACAGTGTTAGTCGTACAGGAAATATGAATCACTGATAAATCAAAAACTACGAGTAGTATAATTTTTAACATTAAACAACGCACATACAAAATTATACTTATTATAAAAATATTACGCAATAGAAATAAATTAACTAAACGATCATTAAACGACCCCAATAAACAGCAAAAGAGATATATAAAAGCATTATTTTATACTGGACATAATAAATATGAATAACATCCGATAGAATGGAATATTGTCATATTTGAGGAGTGACATTTAGGAACATGCTTTTACTGAAATACTACCACGATCATCAAGTGTAATGAGCGCGCGCGCGATACACATGGGTTACCAAGGACCACAAGCGCTGTCGACGCCGCTATCGTCTCAGCTATGACAATCACTTTCCATGTATGTAAATAGATTATTGCATTGGCACTACATGCACTTAAGTAAACAAATAAAAACAAAAATCAGGTGTCATGGTCCATATCTTTCGTTCATGCGTGTTTCACCTAGGTGTTACAAAGGTGCGCGCGCACTCACTCACACATGAGCGCGAAATCTCCATATATCCATACATAACGCACGCACACAAAAAACATCAACTCTCGTTTACACAGGCACAAGCATAAAAGAGCGATATGACGTAGCCCAGCAGCAACAGCGGTGTGATCGAGCTTTAGTTAATTTTGTATTTATCTGGGACTGTGGGACTACCGTCTACACAGGGTTTCGCTATTCATGACAGTGTATTGGAACCACCTATCATCCACAACATGCGTCATCATCCGTAAATTTCACTTCTAAAAAATACATAATGCATTGTTTTCGCAATCACAGAAATAAGCAACTGCATTCCAACATGTCCAGAAATAATATTTTACACACGTACACCTGACAACAGTGAACAGCTTAGTGAGCTCTTTTGAAATACGATATATGTGGTCACAATGTTGACGTATGTTAGCAGTAATCACTATTTTTTACGAAATACGATGAACAAAAGGAATGTTAAAGCATCCAACCATGAAGACTATCATTAGTCGTCGACTGTCGACAGCAAGCATGACGTTTCGATGACATGTGCTCCCAGAAATCACATGGTCAAATTGAAATCATACTTAGACTACTAGTGTCATACCCCATTTTCATCTAAGATGAGTCACATGATTCATTTTTTGCTTGCAGCATCACTTCTTCAAAACATTACTATTGATAACTAGAAAGAGAGAGAATATATCAACACCAGGATACGGCTGTTGTAGTTGTACTGAAGCAGGCACTATAAAAGTGAAGATATGTATTCGAAATTGAACTAAGTAGATAGTATGATATCTCGAACACACCGTATGCTGCCACAATATTATGTACATGAGGGGATAATAAAAGGCATTTTGGTTATTTATAATGCACGGCAGTCAGGAATTTCATGGAGAAATGACGTCATGCAATAGCCAAGCCGCACACCCGCCAGAGTACTCTAGCCAACGTTCGTTGAGCCTGCGATCGATTATGCCATACACTAAATATTATGTACTAAAAGACTATGTACGATGTAGTACCGTAATTCACTTGTGTCAAATGCACCTTAGAAATGAATGACAATATCACAGTCACAAACCGCTGACAAATCACGTTTCAAATCCCGAAACCCGCACTCGAATTTATAGAATCCTAAGTAAGGGTTGATGCACATATTGTCTTAACACCAGAACACAGAAAGGTCAAATAGTAAATAATGACTAGGTCTTTTAGTACTAGTACTGCTGCTAAGTACTTATGACGTCACATACCAATATAATTTCTATCACACCCCATGCCACACCAAGCAAATATAAATATAATTCTTGGCGGCCCATCCCACTCCGTGCACCAGGTGGACACCAAGTCTGTCACGGCCACGAAACACATGCTACCGTGCAGTAACAGTGCATTAAGCAGTACATAGCACTAATGACTTACATTCTGCCCTGTTCCAATATGTCCCGGCTGCGGTAGCGGTCGCCCCGAGCCCGTGTCACTGTCCAGCCTGACTAGACGTTCCGTAGTGACGGTCAAGTGAACATTGGTCGAAATCTGAATTAGCAGGAGCCAGGCGCCCTGGTACGCTCCCAGACACTACACACACTCAGACTCAACTCGCTTAACACACACCGCTCCAAGCCTTTCTGGCGCTGGACATGAACAATTCACTATGTCGTAATACTACAGTTTTAGGGTGGCGGCGCGGCGGCGCTCATACAGCTACCAACATCTCGGGTGAAAAAATTCAACTACGAGATGCGCGCGCAATTACAACTATGTAAAATTGATCCAAGTTATTCGCACATGGTAGATGGTAAAATCAGATAAAAGGGAAAATTAAGTAAAATGTGTTATTCTTTCTATATTTAACACTAATCAAGATGTAGGTTATAAATAAATTATTATTATTACATTATATACAAACAGCTTTTAATACATCATAAAAATAATATCCACAAATGTATATTCTTTTATTAATTAAAATTTCTAAATATTTTATATTTACTGTTTTTTAGAATTACTTTTTAGGAAAATGAAAAAATATATTTTTTTAATTATTATTTTACTGGTAACAAATTATATAAAGAATAAGTATAAAATTTTTATTTTTCTGCTTTCTGCCTAGCAATTTGCAGAATTTTACGTAATTCAGAATTTTTACCTGCTGTAAACTGAAAAAAAAAATCGAATTAGTTATTATGCTGCAATTATATATACAATAATTTCTTACACCACAAACTTGTTTTTGTAACGTAATTTGGGATGCTAAACGCCTTCCTTCCGTAGCTCCACAATATTGCTCTAACTGTTCCTTTTTCAAAGCGAATATATCATGGCCCGTCATTCCAACCATTTTTTTGCATACGGCAGGGGTAAATCCTTTTTCCTTCAACCAATTTTCAATTTCATCAGGAGTTGAAGTTTGTTTAATAAAAATTTCGGGTGTTTTCATCACATCTAAATTTCTCTTCTGATCTCTAAACATTGTTAAGACGTTCTTTAATTCTTCATTCATTTCATCATGGATTGGAGCAAGTGATTTCGAAGATTTTACAGATGGACTTCGCTTCAATATCGGGGTATTTGATAATGACGTAGTCATCGGAATAGGAGAATTCATATTCGGCGGCGGCGGTGGCGGAGGGGGCGGTGGTGGATTACCAGAACCTATTTAAATCTTTGTACATTCTAACGAAACAAATATTTATTTGACAAAAGACGAACATAAAGTAATAATCACTTTCATAAAGACAAACAAACTTTACCCGTAATCAAAAAAAAACATTTAAAAACAATATAATTACGAAAATATATAAAATACATGGACAACAAACAATGCAATTTAACAGTGTATATATGTATATATTCATTCAATAATACATCATCAAATATATAAATTGCTATCACTAACAATTTGAGTATTCTTCAATAAAATATATTCTCCGCCAGATCATTATTATATAAAATTTATCACACGAAATTTTGACGTCTAATAACAGTAAGATTAAAGATTTCACCACATTAGTTGCCCTTATTATTGTATACGAGTGTGATATAATATTTTGTTATCAGACAAATAGACACCATACTATTATTTACAATACTCTACCCATTTAGTCTGTATTTATGCTCGTTTAATGTATTATTTATAATTTATATTATTTGAACGTAACGAAACAAATGAAATGTTTTAAAATCATATATGGATATAAGACATAAACATAAACATGTCACAAAAATTAAGTGAAATCATTGTCATTTCTTTTACGTTATAATATTATACTGTATCATCTGAACATGAATTAAGTATATTTCTTTCACTGAATAAATCTTTACACTTCCAATACATATGTTCAGTTGTTTATTATGAACGATTACTGAAACTATTTACTGTTTTAAATTATTAAAATTAGATACTTAACATTATAAATGATAACAAACGTAAACACATGTATGTCACAAAATATATTATACTTATATTAACTGTTAAATAAAACTATTCTAAGCGATAGACAGATGGACAGAACGAATACAGAGACAAACTAAAGACAGGCACATACGGCTGAGTAGACGTCACTCCATAATTTAGAAATAACGGAATTCTCCCTTCTTACCAATTCGTTCTTTCACAACCCAATCAGCCGGCGGCACCGGCGGACCGTGGTCTACATTGCTCGGGCTTTGGCCTCCGCTAAAGACCTCTGACGGGGAATCCTGTAACATAAATGATAAAATTGTAACGTTAACTCATTTTGAAAATATTTAGGGAATGTGTTTATTTACCCTTCTATTTCGACTGTACAAAGGATTATTGAAAATATCGTTGGGTTCGCTGTTGTTTCCAGGATTTCCATAATGATATGGTGTAACTATTGTATGAGGTACATGAGCAATCTGTCCTTTCCAATTTCTTGCCTTCCACCATTTACGACTGTCATCTAAAATCTAAATTATATACAATTAGAAAAGATAAACTGATAAAAATTCAATAAATGTACTTCTAAGAATTCGCCGCGCACTACAGTGAGTTCTTTGTCATTATTGGCTGTTCGCGGGTATGTAACTTGCACGATATTTGCTCCTCTTGCTTGCAAATCTTCGAGCCAACCTTCCTGGCTGCGATCGAATCTGTCATCGTTTCCAGTGCGCTCAATTGAATCCACTGATATGTCACTCTTCACACTCAAATCTCGCAATGTTGACGGTAAATCACGTTCTGGACTTGATGGATCTATTTTCTGACCTCTACAATTAAAATTTTAACTTTATATATATTTTGAGGTAAATATAAAAATATTTACTCGTCATAATAATATTGCTCATCTACATGCAAATCTCTATTTGGTTTCGGTTCCATCGAATCTGGTTCATCTGTAATTGGATATTCTGGAGACCAACCATCCATAAATATTGGATGATACGATGATACATGTCCTTTCCATTGATCTCTGTATATAGGAAACATTAGTAATAAAATGAATGATTATTTAATGGATTCAAATTAACCTTGGAACTAGCCATGCGTTGCCCAATGAATGCCAAAGTTCAGTTTCTTTACTTGTAACACAATTCATCAATAAATTAACAGCTTCTCGTGTTAAAAGGGGAGAAACCACTTTTGCCGGTAAATTGGGATCGTAGTAAGTTTCATGAGATGCATCAACTATGAGAGCTAACGGAGTGAAGAGGAAATGAACGAGTTCTGGAGCATTTGGATCGTGAATATGGGCTTTTAATTTTGCAAGCAAATTAAATGACAGTTTAAACTTTTGGAAAATATCAATAAATTCCTTTTCTGGGGGAGGTTTTGTTCTCATAGTCAACATACCATCACCAAGATCCCTCTTTTTCGTTTTACGATTTCTAAAATGAGTAATTATTATTAATATCGGTTGATTAACAATTTTTATGTATTAATTTACCTTCTACGACGTTCTAATTCACGGGAAGCAGCAGCAGCGTGTTGTAGTCGAGCAATAAACTTCTCAATATCATCGAAACAATGGTTTAAAATTGTAACGTCTCGTTCGTATTTTTCGCTAGTTGTCGAGCTAGTCTCGTCGTTGATTCCTGTGAGTTCAGAATCTGACTCTCGATATGCATTATAGGGCATTGGTTCTCGGTCTCTATCTCTATCCCGTTCTCGGTCCCTGTCCCTATCCCTGTCTCTATGCGTACTTACAATTCCGGGAGGGTGAGGTGGACTCTTCGCTGGTGGTGGAGGGATGCTGTTACTCCTGTGACCTGTGATTGGTTTTCCAGCACGAAGTTGTTTTAAATCTTCAACCAGATCTTGGGCAGATATACTTTGGCACTATAAACGAAAAAATAATATCAGAAATCTTTATTCAGTTAAATTGATTTGTTTAGTTACCTGAAATATATGCATTTCTGGATGTGGATTCTGTCCGGTACCTGTGCTTCCAACAATAAATACCAAAATATTATTGTAAATTTCCATAGGATCATGGCTCGTAAATGCAGTCGGTTCTTGAATTAATGCAGCAGGAAATCTCTCCATTACAGTCTAAATTTAATAATTTTATTAAAGTGTTTAAAAATATATTACTAATAAATACCCCAGTTTCGTAGTCCATGATAAGAACCCATGATCGGTCTAAACATAATTGCATTTTTTGTGACCAAATGCCATTAGATTTTTCTAATTGGAGCAATCGTCTCATTCCGTCCGCTGGATAAACAATGCCCGTATCTTTGGTAACTGTAAATGTAGCCAAATGTTCCATGAGGTAGGTGGGTTTACCGCCCCCTTCTGAGCTCCGGTCATCCCGATCATGGTCTCGCTCGCTTCCCGAATATCCGTTCGAATGATAGGCCATTTTATATATTTTTATAGATGTAGCATGCACTGAAACATGATTATACAGTAGGTAAAACAACGCACAATATACTTTTTCACGGTAAACGACTTATACAAAATTTAATCGATGATAATACTTTAATAGAAAAGTAATTCATATCGCATGATATCATCTATAGTATTGTACGCTAATCACTTTAAACATTTTAAGAGATAACTGTTAAAAAGATAAGATAAAACAAACAACCGCATTTAATCCTTTTCGATTTTTCGGAATTTATGACATACTATCTTATTTTTATTAATAAACTTTAATTATTAGCTTATTTTTATGAATAAAAATTTAATAGATTTTCTTCTTATTTTTACTAACAGTTTTGTTTTGTTTATAAAATTATAAACACATAATAAATATCTTAATATTTGAATACAACTTTATTGAAAATTGTTTCTCTTAATTATTTTTTAACCTCAAATCTATTAATCATATATATATATATATATATATATATATATATATATATATATATATATATATATATATATATATATATATATGAATAATTTTTAAATGACCATGAATACCGCGTAATACTTCAACAAATTATTTTATTTTTCAAGTATATCCTTGACATCTAACTGTTAAAATAATATGATAGGACAAAAGTATGTATATGGCAAAAACTGATTGACCAAAAATTATTTTTTTAACAAATTTAACGCCATTTTGAGTAAATATGTGTTTAAAAACATGGTAAGTACCACACCTTTCCACTGTGATGGAATGTAAGGAATGTCAACATACATATATACATACACGGTAGCAACATATGACTGCGTATGCACAGATAGAAACTAATTGGAAATCAGTAATCGAACTTCTTTGCATATGAATATATTACTAAATATTAAGTAATTAATAATACCGCTCGTCACCGATTTATCATAACGTTAATATAATAAACTTTAACGTAAATACACAAATAAATGATTTTTTTGTGATACTTCTTTCATGTGTACTTTAATATTTATTATAATCAACATGTAAAATGTGAAACTTTAGAGTCTCAACATAATTTTTAAACTGACGGTCAAAAATTATGATAATGTTTGTAAATTACTCATTATTATATACGTAGGTACAGAATATTAGAACCACTTGCAAATCATACTAAGCCACCGTGGCGATCGCTTATTGAAAGTTCTTATAATTATACTGTAGTATTAAGATCTTGCACGACTTACCTGAAAAGTGTAAACGGCATCTTCGTTATTTCCAACAAATGTTAGCACATTATATTTATTTTACACTGAACACATCATTAACATTAGTTTTTACTGACGCGCACAAAAAATGTGGCATATACTGCGACGTTCTACAGGTGGAATCTACCTGAATGCAAGCTAATCACGCCACCTATACAGGTAGAAATCATAGGCGGGAATTACATTTAGCTAAATTTATATTTACAAATGTATCATATATTAAAATTGTGCTCATGGTAAATATTGAAATCATATTATTATTGTATTACTCACAAAAAAAATATTTTAATGTTACAATTAAAATTTTCTTTAATTATGTAGTTAATGTTAAATACTAGGAGCAATCGCTGATTCCAGTATGAACAAGCATATCTCTAAAACGCCGTTAAATAAGCAATATACATTTACTTTATTATTACTAATTTATTAAATTTATAAACTGAAGTACTGTTCTGAAATAGTAAATGACTAATTTTGATAAAGTAGTTAACAAATTTAATTTAAAATTTATATTAAATATAAATAAATAATCACGTCCTTTATATGTTCTTTTAGTCTATGCACTGATACATAAGTGAGTAAGCGATATGTACTTGTCCAAAATTTCTATCCGGCAAATTATATATTTTTGTGTGCGTGAAGTGCGATCATAAACCTCAAAGATTGTATACGGTATTTCTTTTTGTGGTTTTGATCAGCACAGTCCATTGCAAATTTATAATGTTATTAACCACATATTTTATTTGTGCAAGATTTACAAGTTTAGTATTCACAACATGAATGGATAAAGTAAAAATCATGACTCAAAATACGACGAATATATAATTTCGTAATTAATATATCTTTACTTACCTATATACTTGAAAAATTATATTTTTGTATTCAGACTTGTAAAAATTTATTTATCAATAAAAATTTAAAATAATAATAGTAAAAGGTACTGTAATGTCGGCAATAATAATGTATGATTTAATTGAGAAACAAATGTAAAAACTTTGTTCCAAAATTAAACATTTATGTACATTTTTAAAAATTATATTTACATTTAATTAATTGACGTATTTAAGGGCAAAAAGGTACGAAAATAAATTGCTGACATACAAAAGAAATAATAGTTTATTATAAATTTTAGAAACGATATTTTTAGCAAACAAAGGAGCCTGACTTTAAATTTATCACATGAATAACTTCCATAATATCAAAAACTTAATCTTAATCATAAAATATAATTTAAAAGATACTTATTGTCTTTAAGTAAATGAGTACATTAGGCGAATAATTTCCTTAAAATTAAAACATATATAAATATATACATGCCAGTGAATGGTATGTACAAAAGTTTCAAGATTCACCGGTAAATAATAACTTCAAATATTAGTCAGATCTCCATATTGTAATACAGCACTGTATAGATCTTTAACAAAAATAATAAAGAAATGATTACATTAAGTAATAAAAAATTCTAAAATAAGTTGAAACAAACATAAATAAATGAGATCTCCACTTGGCTAAGGTTTAAAACCTTAAATTACATCTAAAATTCAATGAAAATATGCGCTAATTTGAATAATTATTATTATGAATATTATTAACAAACAAGGAGAGACGAAATACCACATGACAGACAAAACACACAAGCAGACAGACGTTAACATAATCTTATTAATTTTCAACTTTCTCACTGACCATTTGTTTGGCTGATGTTCGTTTCGTTTGTATGATTATATTATATGTGAATGTTATGTACGGTAGCACATAACGAAACTCAACGTAGCGTAACGTTATGTGTTTAGTCACAGCTGATGACTGACGGACGGACGGCACATTATAAATAAAAGTAGTCTCATATGCACAGAGTTGCGCTAATATCTTGTTCTTGGCTTCAACTCTTGGGCGATTCCTCCCCACGCCAGTTTGTAGACACGTGAACGCCATTTAATGGCCGGATCCCACAACGCATGTAAAAACAAATACGGACTTGAGCACTCTCGGAACAACCACCCCACAACAAAATCAAACTTATTAAATGGCAATGTACCATTCTGAAAATACAACACAATCTATTAATATCTACAAATATCACACAGTCTACTCTATAATACTATCATCGTTTTTATCTGACAGTTTGACGAACACAAGTTACATAGTTCAAACTGGCCAAATAAATACGACTTTAAGTTACTATGGCATAAACGTACTTGAACTATTGAAAGTAAAACCCAATCTAATAAGAACCATATCAATATATGGACCATGTAAAAAACTAGCGAATCCCAACCAAACAATATAGACACAGACCACGCGGCTGCAGCACCAATCACCATGCATTCGGAGAGAGGCTCTAATATGATTGTAGGCGGAAGCATTGCCACTCGCAACTTAGCCCACCTTCGGACAAAAACAACACAACACAGTAGCAACACGACGCTTTCGTCACATGAATAAGTCATACAACCTCGTCAGGCGGGCCTGGAAACTTGTCACATCACACAAGCCAGAGTTTTGCATCGCTGGCTGACTGCTTATGCATATGTTCCAGCCACGGTCCGTAAAGGATTTTGCTATAAAAAAATCTTCTGCCAAGTAACAGCCAAAAGACTTTAGTCCCCCCACATCATCAAGCAATGATTTGCGCATTAACGCAGACATCCCCGTATGACAATTTATATTTACAAAATCAGCAGCAAGATAAATACGTGATTGGACTGTACCGAAGTAAATCTAAAAATTCATCATAAATAATATTTCTTTACACCAGTTATTACTATTATGATTAGCGAACATTTCAATTTGATAACGTAATTTCTTGGCAATTATGCTAATCTGAACTAGTTTCATAACACAGTCACTATCTCGAACTTTCAATGAATTACAAAATTAACTTCAATAATCGCTAATGCACCTAAAATTGCAGTATTGAACTATTTTTTTTTTATCTGACCTTTTCCAATGTAGCTGAAAACCCTTCACGATCACATGTAAAAGGCATTTGATGAACAAGTGCCACTTTGTCCCCCATGCATTGCATCATGTCTTGAAGAGTATCTTCCTTCACTGCAAAATAGTATTCATTAAAATATATAATTAAAAATATTATTTATGACCTTACTGCGTATGCCACTATCCGAAATTAAAATAAATTCATGTTTTGCCTCTTCAAATGCTTTATGCATGTTATTTATCTTTGGATTTACACCTACACTGCTTCCTCCTAAATATAATATTAATATTATATAAATTAATTTATTATATTACAAAAAATATACCTATAAATAAATCAGTATGTATGTGTGGATATTTTTCCATTAACCGTTTGACTAGCATAATTGCTGGATCAGTCTCGTCTTCTATACAGAACAAAATCTCGTACTGAAATTAAACCAAATGATAATCCATAAATAAAATCTATAAGGTACTATCATATTACCTTAGCATAGTTCATTGTAAAAAATGTTTCTAAATTTGAAAATAAATTTGGATCAACGCCCATCAACGGTTTCAAAATTGAAACCCCCTGATAAGGGATTTCAGGCGGTAAGTTACATACTTTCTTATGTAGTTTATATTTTCTGAAAATAAATATATAAATATAACGAATGCCAAAGTTACATATACTGTTAATAGCATCCCAAACTTTATACGCAAAACAACACATACCCATAGAAAATAGCAATAAAATGAAGAATCCATATTCCACACCAATAGAAGAAAAAGAATATCGCAAATCCATACAAAGTGTAAAGCATTGGAGCCATTGAATAATATCGTTTATAAATAAGCTAGAAGAATCTTTCTGCTATCGATAACCATAATATAAAACTTCCTCATCGTACTAATACCGGAAATTTTTAGTATAACCTGTAACATAAATGAGTTGTTTTTCTATAATAAGGAAAATAATTTAAAGGCTAAGTACATACTTCATACTCGGAAACAACAATTAGTAATCATCATTCTTCATATTTGACTAGGATTATTTACAGAATCTAAACCACTCAGAAGAGTGAAATTCATGTTATATTTGCATCAATATATACGCTGACCAGTGCACAATTGTCACACTTTTTCACAAATTATTCACAGACTTAACCAACACATTACTATTTTAAGACAAAACACGGTAAAATTAAAATCACCAGATGTGTAATCACGAAAAATAACTAACAGCGATTGTATGTGTACGGTTGGTACATTGTAAATACTTGGATTCCCAGAGATCAATAAAGCGATGTTATGGTTTTGTTGCGCTGGTAACCGCACATCATGTAAATGAAAAGTCAAATAGAAACAGAAAATTAAAATGTCACATTAAATTTTCTTTTCCAAGATGCATAGAAAATTAATTTTTCCTTTATCTCTCGGAAGAAAATAGTACATTCATTTTATTTTACAAAAATTAAATTATTGATAATTTTTATTTAATATATCATATACTTTAAATCATCTTACAATTTGAATTCAAATAAATAAATTATTACCTTTATTGTACTTACTAGATTTTTTCATAAGTGTATTTAAAGTTCGCATAAATCTTTTAAAGCATGTGAAAAAAATGTAACGAAAGGATAGCGCTTTTTTCAGTTTAGTTTGACAAATAGCTATAACAATTTACTACTTGAATTATTTCAATTTTTCAATTAAAGTAAAAGTACGATTCTTATTTGTTTACCTGGTGCCTTGCTGTAAATATTTAAAAGTTTAAAATAAGTTTACAACTGAAAGTTGTATAAAATGTTGACATTTTTATTAAATAAAATTTCAAATAACATTTTTATATACACAATAAGTGTTATTGCATTAAAACAATACATTTCTGTTACAAACCAATATTATTTTTAAATAAACTTTTAATAAAGAAACATTTTCATATAACTTCTTAAGTTTAAATGCACATTAAAATTAAAAGTCTCGATTTAAAATTATACCATCATAATTTTTATGTTCATCACAGTACACTATATTTTGATACATGTGCCTTATTCGATATTGATACAATAATGATACAAAAAAGTCGCATGAAAGTATAATGTTGTTACTTATCAAAAAAGCGAGCGGATTAGTTTCCTACTGTAGGTAATATGTTCAGTCTGGCTCATAATTAGGAACAAATATCTAATATGAAAATTTATCATATCTTTTACTATTAGGCTCGAACAATGATAAACAAAGAACGTTGATATAATATTTGATCTGAAATTCGTCACTACTTTATAATAATAATACAACACATGTATTTATATTTACATACAGCTAATAATAGGACGCTACTAGATCATAACGATACCATAAAAAGATCGTGTCACTTGAAAGAACAAAGGCATACACGCTAGTAAACTAATGATATGATTGCTCTCATCACACCCATGAATCCTTGCCGGCAGTGAGGTGCGTTCTTGCCTCGTCGTGGTCACCCGGGTCAAAGTGGTTGCTGTTGCCTGTCACACTGGGTTGTCGGTTTCGCTTCTTTTCCATGTTGACCTGCGCGTACAAAGGCTCAGCCCCGCCACCACTCGCGCCAACCACTACCCCAGCGCCCTGTTGCTGCAACATATTAAAAATTAAAACATAATGTACATACGGAAAAGCTACAGAGACAGAATGCCCACTTCATGAGATTGTATCATGACTAGGAACAAGTGTGCGCTCAGCCTCACAGTTAACGCATTATGCTTCTCCAGGGCCTCTCGTTTACTCGACGTACACACAGACAAATAAAAATAAAAACCAGAATGCAAGGCAATATAATAATACCAGGAATCATGGATCAACTAGCAAACTAACCAATCAAACATGTTCTACATGACATGAATGAATACAACTACACGCTACACGGCGCAGTGTCCACGGCAAGTAAACCAAAGGCCCCATACAGCTATGCAGGACAACATTTATCTTACCTTCGATGCAGCTAACACGCACTGCACTGTCGGGCACCGGGGGGATGGACGCTCTCAGTCGTCCGCTCAAACGCAACACTCAGAAACAAAGAGAGACAGAACAGGGGCTACTGAGGCTAGCGCGCTGAAGACTCAACAAACGTGTATGTTAGGTAAGAACATACATAAGTTAATGTACATAAACGTAATCGTAAACAGCACAAAGTAAGGTCAATTCATTCTGTTTCAGTCATGTTGCATGCTATGTGATGTGTACCGTGTATCTGCCATGACATGGCTGTTGGGGCCTTTTTCACATTTCACCTGAACACTGCTGCGGTTAATTAGCGTTCATCGCTCATTGCTCATCGCCAACGAAACATCAACGTAATTATATCAACTGTATCAATGTTTTATTAAATACATTTACGCTAAGAGCTATTGTTTACAAATGACATTGGAGTGACGTCTAATTTATAACTAGGGGACAGCCTTACCACTGAACCACAGTTATTGCACGAATGCTTCAAGCACACGCACACATCGTGTTATTATATTTCTGCACAGATATGAATTAATACATGTTCAAACATCATTAGACTAAGGAAGACTAAAACATTTCATAAAAGTAACAATAGTATGTATGTATTGTATATACGGCGTTTGACAGAAACAATTAAAAAAGTAAAAAATAAAATAAACAAGGTTTTGTGTGATCCATTTGTGGGTGGAGGTGAACACGTTCACTGATAAGACTGTGAACAGTCACATCATTGCCCATGTTCCCGACACCCAATTATCACCTAGATTTTTAGAGTACATTACATATGGTATAGAACAGTTGAATAATAGTAAACGTCATATCATTACATCTAAGACGACTGTACATAAACATCTAAATATGTAATCCAATACTGTAAGGTGAAAAGTGAGGCAATATGTGTTCAGTATATCACCAATATTATAATAAATGATAACTACATATGGAATGGATCGTTATTATTTTAACAGATATACAATCATATTGCACTTCGCATTAAAACTATCATGTACGTATTAATACGAGAGACCTGGAATATTATATAGTTCGGTGCGTTGTGCATGTTAATGTCATGTACGAGATATACATTGTCGTTCAAACAAAATAGTGTATCTGCATCATTAAAAAAAGAATAGTTACATTTAACTACGTCATCTATGTTTTAAAATCTACTTGAATCTGTATTTCACGACCGCAGGGGTAAGCAGCGTGCCGAAAATTCGATTCTACTTCGCAATTTTACTGCTTTGAGTAAATGCTGTGGACTGTGGAACTGCCACTATTGCCTGAGCCCGCAGCTACCCATGCGATCACGGCGTACGAGTAAAAAATTGACATGAGATATATTGTTGTGTTTCGATTTCGTTGGCCGGGGATAAATTACATCATTAATGAGCATGACTTACAGGAGGCGGATTAGGACCTGGGCCTGGAGGATAGATTCGAATACCTCCGACTAGAGGTGGTGCAGTTGTCGGGGACTGCATACCGCCCTCAGGATAAGACATCTCCGCCATGGGGATTTCTTCGTTCTACAACACAACAAAAAGAACATATTAGAATCGAAGAATTATCATGAAAGAAACAGAATACCGCAACAAGATCTGTTCAAAAGAACTTACCCTCTGGTAAACAGGTAGAGATGCGGCGCCGGAGCCTTGACCTGGACCAGAACCAGGTCCCGGGCCAGGTACGCCTGGCGCGACGCTACGACTTGGTGCGGCATTACGTTTCATCGTGCGGTCTTCGTACCGCGTACCACTTTGCGAAGCCATTGGCCTATTCAAAGTACTGTTTGCATTATTTGGTGAGTTAGGGCCGGCGTTACGAGCTGCTACAGTCTTTGTCACAAAGTCTTGTTCTTTCCAACCATGTTTCTTGTACACATCCCTAAGCTCCTGATGTTGCCACATCGTAAATAACACTTGACCGGAAAACTTGAGCACACGTGGTGTATATTTTTGCCTTTGCCTCGTTATCGTCATCAGTCTTTCAACGCCGCCAGCCTCCAATAATGATCGCGAAAATTCTGCATTCTTTTTAATGACTTCGTTCAAAGTAGCCAATACTGCTGCTATCGTGTCATCAGACGTGCCCTGGTCATGCTGTGGATTGCCCGAAGGTAGTTTCTGTACAAGATCCCGCATAGCGTATTTTCCAATTAACTCCTTATTTCTCTGATCAATGGCTAAGTTACGGAGCGCAGTAGCTACTGCACATACCACCCTGTCTACTTCCATTCTTAGTAGTTCTACTAAAATGGGAAGGCCTTTCTCCTTTCGTACCGCAGCTCGTATTTCTATACTTGGTTGCCAGTAACAAGCTGCCAAATTCTGCAAAGCACCAGCAGCTGCTTCCAATGTTTCAGGATTTGAACAGCTCTGTAAAAGTGCTAAATATGACTGAACAACTTCTGGTTGCCATAAAAGTTCAACACCTTTAACAGGTTCCGTCCTGGGAGTACTATTATGACTAGTTCCAGATCCTGCTGAAGTTTCCTTGGCCTCAGTACTCTGTGAATCTTTCTTCTTTTTACTTGCTCCAAAACAGCCTAAATTTTCTCCTGTAATTCGATTATTAATTATTCACCTACTAACAAGGAACATAAACAAAGTGCACATAAAGAATAAGTTACTAACCTTTGGAATTTGCAGTCACCCGGCTCTGCGTTGGCAAGGGATTCTTATCGTAATTTGGATCCTCAACCTCTTGACATCGATAAGACAGATTTCTAAGAATGCACACACAATTTTCGACAATTTTATTCCCAATGTTGGACTTGTCTATGGCACAGCGAACAACATAGAGTAAAGCGTCAACTAAACCCTCACATTCACGCAATTTCTTTCTGGCGTATTCCCCAGCTGAACTCACATTTCGTAAAACACCTGATGCATTTCGGAATACTGTAGACCAACAAGTCTCTCCAGAATTACCCTGCGGATCCCAACCAGAATGAGGTATAATTATATTAGTGACGACAATCGCTACACCGTCATCAATGATGGCTCGCTTGAGGTCTTCGCAGGATGACATATTCCATATCACGCCCGTTACAAGCTCTTTCACTTCTGATTCAGAAGATTTACGTAATAAATTTATCAGAGCTGGAATTCCACCAGCATTCTTAATAGCGCGCTTATTTTCATCATTTTGTCGACCATACGATAAGTTACGTAGTGCACCGCATGCATTTCGAAACACATCTGGACTTTCATGTGATAGTAACTTAACAAGTGGTGGAATACCTCCAAGCGCTCTGGTTTTCTGCTTGTTAGGGTCATCCATGTAACATAAATGCTGCAAATAGGCCGCGGCATTCGCTTTTATGACATTATTGGGGTTGTTTAAAAAGCCGATAACTTCAGTGAGATTGGGATCACGCCAGCGCATGCCTCTTTGTTCATCGTCCCCACCAGCACTTCCTGGTGAAGTGATACCGTGTGCACGCGAATGACCCACTCCTAAATTATGACCGTGCAATGACATGGACATTTTGCTCATATGTTTTTGTAAGTCTTCTTCTTCAAACATGGATCGCATGGGGCCGCCAACAGTGATAGGGCCATTGAGCGTTTCTTCGTATGTCCGGGTGTCGTACGCAGCACCCGGTACGTGGCCAGCAGCTGAACCGTACGGTGACGGGGACACATAACCGTACACTACAGCCGGGTCATCTTGGTACGGGTCCATTGTGATGGGTCCACCGGGAGAAGGAGTCACTCGGTAGTGATCTGGCATCTCATCGTACCCGGACGATAGATAGCCGGCAGTGGCAGTCTGTTGAGTGAGCGGCAAAGGTGATGGTGCTCCACTGTGTTCACTAGGACTAGGTGGTGTGGGCGGCCTATCGCCGACGGTATAGCTCATGTATCCGCTGGGGCCACCGCTGTAAGGCCCCGGATTGCCATATGAACCCGGATAGTGTTCGTAATCCTGATAATGAGAGTGCTGGTGATACTGAGGCTCGGACACGTGCGGCAAGTGTGAGTACATGTGATGCGCAGCAGACTGATCCATCGGGTTGTATTCCATGTATTGGGAATGTGCGTGTGCGTGCGGATACATCCCGAGTGGCATTGACACGTAGTCCACAGGTTGACCTTCACCGCCTAGATGCTGAACTTCGCGAACCACCTTCGTCACGGTGGTAACTTGTTGCGTGGTCTGTTGCTTGTGCGTACGCACATTGCCTACCAGCGGATCGTCGCTGTGCACCGAGATGTGCGATGAATTTGGCGAGTGCTCGGAGTGACCGTTGCTGTGTCCGTGGTACGAGCTGCTCACACCATCGCCTACCGACCCGGACGCATCGCCTCCGATCGTGGACCTTCGAACAAAAAACAACAATTTAAAATAACTTTCCAATTCAATGTAAACTTAATAAATACATGCACAAAAACAAGTAAATTCATGTAGGAATGAACTGAATGAATGCTTACTTGTAATGCTGCATCTCTGCTCCCTTATCTTGTAGCACTCTTCTAAAAACACCAAAAAAGAAAAGTAAAATTATTTAATGTTAGGAGTGAATTACACAAACACAATACGTAAAATTTAAATAAATAAAATAGGTTAATGTGTGAGTAAAACGAAACACAAAACAAAAGAAATTTATATATATATATATATATATATATATATATATATATATATAAATTTCTTTTGTTTTGTGTTATATATATATATATATATATATATATATATATATATATATATATATATATATATATATATATATATATATATATATATATATAAATACATTCATTATGAACGGGTTAGCGCAGTGTTAATGATAATACTGTGTACCTCTGAGTTATTTCAGTGTGGGTGATGCTGTGCTCTTGTCTCTGTTCCACTCGTCGGTTCACCAGCCTGCTCGTGTAAACAAAGCATTTTGAACCATTCTTTCAGTTATGACAATAATCGATCATTCATATATGACAAGATGCATTGAGAAAATAAATAAAATTACATGCACGTCTAACATCAAAGTATGAATTTTAATTTAAAAAGATGAAACAATTTATTTTTTCATTCATAATAACAATAAATAACCGCTATCACGGTATATGTAAAAGAAAACATATTAAAATTAATTATTTAATAACATTTACTTTAAAGTTTTGTCGTGACTGACGATTGTTTATAAATTAAATAAAAAACATGCAAAATAACAAACATGAAAACCTTGGAATGAAATATAGCAATATGATATGTAATCAAACACCTCATAAGCACCACACCCCAATTGACATCACAGAATATAAACATACGTGTTACTTACAGACATGAATCCACCAGCTGATTATTAGACATGATGTATGTTCAATATTTTCTGCAGGTGTCCAAGCATGCAAACAGACATGTTACTGTTAGGAGTAATGTTAAAGTCATCATTGGACAGTTTGCGTGTTTGTTAAAAAGCTGCACAGAAATGCAAAATATTGAATAAGAATACCTACTTGATGTTCTGAAAGTAATCACAAACATAAGAGTTTAGATGCGGTCACCACCCGGAAAACGATTCGTCCAGCCATGCAGTCGTATTCTGAAAATGCAAAATATTTATCTTCATTACTCTCCAAAAGATAAGAGACTGGCATATACTTAGAGCATAATTAACAATAGTAGTGAAGTTTCAAAAATCATGTAAACATAAATATCTCGGTCGTATATTATTTATTATCGAAAGCAGTGAACTAAGAATAATGTTAAAGTGCAACTCCACAGATAAACAATTAAAAAGTACCAGTTATAGCTAGAAAAGTGAAAGAATATCAAATCATTTAAAACTGATTACAATAATCTGTGGTGGGGCGGGGCTAATCTGTTTACATACTCAAGTCCATTGTAGAATTTTCAGCAACGAAATGTCATGTAGAAATGCAGGATAAATGTAAGTGGTTCAAATGTGGTAACCGTTGCCATAAAACTCCGATGAAGCACGTCTCCACGCTGCCTTGTAGTATCGGCTCATCAAGTAAGGCACGGCACAGGTACAATGGAGACCTACGTCACCACTTGCGACAGCCACAATTGTCACACTCGTTATTTACGAACTAATTAGTTGTAAAACATGCAAACAAAGATGCAAAAAATACTACTTATATTCATTTATCGGAACTTTTCATTATTGACAAGCCAGATACTCTGAAAAGTACCAAATACGCGACAACGGCACACGAACGAGTAACTCACTCCCACTCACGATGCATGCTGGGTAATACAGACCACATCGGTCGGTTTTCAGCACCGACAGTTCACTCTGTATTTATCAGAAAATAAAATTACACCTGTTCCAGGTACAAAATAGATATGACTCAAATTTAATTCATTAGAAACAAATTGTAAGTATTAATATTGTTTTCGCAACAAATAATATCTTGAACTCTGTATAATTTATATATAAATCTGAATTTTAAATAAACCGCTCATAGAGCCGAAGGAAACCGGTGTAGCAGTTCGTTTGCTACATGACAAGTACACCAGTACCACCTTCACAGAAACAGTAATTTGTTACGTGTATGTAATTTTTCAGATGTTCATTTTTAATGTTATACAGGTAAATTTTATATTTTATTGAGTGTTCAATACATTTTTGCATGCATAATTTAGTAACGAAGTATTTATCATATTTTAGTGGTGATCATTTTATCAAGAAAACATTTTTATTGTAACCATAGTTTATTAACAAATGGAAAATTAATTGTGTTTATGTTATATTTAAATATTAAGAATGTCTTCATCAGCAGTATATATTTT
This sequence comes from Pterostichus madidus, assembly GCA_911728475.2. Taxonomy (NCBI): domain Eukaryota; kingdom Metazoa; phylum Arthropoda; class Insecta; order Coleoptera; family Carabidae; genus Pterostichus; species Pterostichus madidus. The sequence continues at coordinate 31,875,716 of OU452311.1, read as the reverse complement.
AGACGTTAAGGGAAAGGTACGTACATTATAATAAATATATTGATATACATACAGTTGATTAATTTTTATAGGTTTTGATATCCCGTAATTATAGGGGTGATATAGATTTAGGAGTTATAGAGAAATTTATGCCTCTCCTAATGGAAAAGGAGGAAGAAGGTCTACTTACACCCATTTTACAGACATCCGATTGCACATTTGCATATATTAAAACTAATAATCTGTATATTGTAAGCACCACTAAGAAAAATGCTAATATTGCGTTAGTATTTGTGTTTCTGCATAAAATAGTACAGGTATAACAGCACTTTCTATAAACACAGCTACAAACATTTGATAATAATTTATATTGTAGGTGATGGTTGAGTATTTTAAGGAATTAGAGGAAGAAAGTATTAGGGATAACTTCGTTGTTATATACGAACTTTTAGACGAACTTCTTGATTTTGGTTACCCTCAAACAACTGATAGTAAAATTTTACAAGAATACATTACACAAGAAGGCCACAAATTAGAAATTCAGCCTCGGATACCTATGGCAGTAACCAATGCTGTCTCATGGAGATCGGAAGGTATAAAGTATCGCAAGAATGAAGTGTTTCTGGATGTAATTGAATCTGTAAATCTGTTGGCCAACGCTAATGGGAATGTTTTACGTAGTGAGATAGTAGGTGCTATAAAGATGCGTGTGTACTTATCTGGCATGCCAGAATTAAGATTAGGTTTAAACGATAAAGTATTATTTGAGAGTACGGGACGAGGCAAATCAAAATCTGTCGAACTAGAAGACGTCAAGTTTCATCAGTGCGTAAGATTATCAAGATTCGAAAATGATAGAACTATTTCATTCATTCCACCCGATGGGGAATTCGAATTGATGTCATATCGACTGAATACACATGTATGTTTATTGTAGAAGTGACTAAATGATTTATTATTTTATTTTGTTTAGGTGAAGCCACTGATATGGATTGAATCTGTAATTGAACGTCATGCTCACAGCCGCGTTGAGTATATGATCAAGGCCAAATCACAATTTAAACGTAGATCAACAGCGAACAACGTTGAAATTATTATACCGGTTCCTGGTGATGCAGATTCTCCCAAATTTAAGACAACTATTGGCAGTGTGAAATACGCTCCAGAGCAAAATGCAATCACGTGGTCAATCAAATCATTCCCTGGAGGTAAGGAATACCTTATGCGCGCCCATTTCGGCTTGCCAAGTGTTGAGTGCGAGGATATTGAAGGTAAACCTCCAATCCAAGTCAAATTTGAAATTCCATATTTTACTACTTCAGGAATTCAGGTAATTCTTTTATTTTAATATGCAAATCACTTTATATAATTAATTCATTTTGTATAGGTAAGATACCTGAAGATCATCGAGAAAAGTGGGTATCAAGCACTCCCGTGGGTTCGATATATTACCCAGAATGGGGATTATCAACTTCGTACCAATTAATGTGTCCATTTGTTAATCATATTTACATTAAGTAATAAAATCAACTGTGTTTAAAAAAGTAATTATAATACAAGTTGTATTTTGAAAGTTACAAATAATTATATTATTAAAATTTATTTTTTTTTTTTGTTATTGTTATCAGTCAAATACAAATCACAAACAGCAATGTAATGAAGTACATAATACATGTAAATTTCAAATGTATTCTTTTTCCAAACAAGAACTGAAACTTATTTACTTAAATGCAAAAACTAAGTTAAATATTTATAAATAATTTTACTTTTTCGCAAGTTCATTCGATAACCAATCTAGACCTTCATACAAGCCATGACCTTGAGTAGCGCAAGTTGCTTGAATGTACCACTGTCAACAAAAGCATTTATGAGTAACATATTTATATTTTTCAACATTTTGTTAATTACATGTCGATTGCGCAATTGATTTAGCTGTAGTTTATCTGTCAATTCCGCAGCATTCATAGCATTCGGTAGATCTTGTTTATTAGCGAAAACTAGCAATACAGCGTCTCGTAATTCATCTTCTTGTAACTGAAACATTTATTTGTATAAAAGATATAATAAATGTGATCATTACAAACTAACCATGTTTTGTAATTCCTTTTCGGCTTCAGCAATACGTTCACGGTCATTCGAATCAACAACAAATATCAACCCTTGGGTGTTTTGGAAATAATGACGCCACAAAGGACGAATTTTATCCTGACCACCGACGTCCCATACAGTGAAACAAATGTTTTTGTATTCCACTGTCTCCACATTAAAACCAATGGTTGGAATGGTAGTAACTATTTCACCTAACTTAAGTTTATACAAAATAGTAGTTTTACCCGCTGCATCAAGTCCAACTGTAAACAAAAATCAGTTTAAGATATATACGTCAACGTAATGAAGAACCATAACCTTACCCATCAGTATTCGCATCTGTTTCTTGCCAAACAGTCTTGTCAACACGCTTGAAATTGTCAAGCCCATCTTTACTCCGCAATTTACGTGTACGTTAATGTAACAAATCTACAGAATATTGCAAAATATAACGTAAAATAACTATGCCACGTCAAACGTCACTTTGTTAGTTGATTAGTAAAGCCCCTCCTTCTCTTTACACTTATACAATTAATTCACTAATCAGTCTATATTAATATACCATTATTTAGATATTTACAATGTTAGTGCTAGTTAACGTTTGCATTAACAAAAATCTTTTAAATGAACGTATTACAGTATCAACACTTCTCATTCACGAACCACATTCGCGAAAACACACTTCAGCAATGCGACATCTAGCGGCACTTTCTTGATGTGAGAAGCAATTCGAACTAATAACACTTACAAAAATTACGTCACGTGCAAGAGAGATGTAGTGAATAATAAAAAGAAATGAAACATTCGCAGTACAAACAAAGCCCTTAGTACTCTTGACAACTATCATATATACGAGGTCTTGAATATGTACACACGAGCAAACAACTGTTTGAAAAATTAGTGCTGAGATATCACATTTAGTTAAGTACTCTGTATATGTCTTTTATTTACCGCGCGAAAATACTTGCAGCCAATAAGAATGTTTGATGAGTACTTGTGACGTACTATATTTTTTAACTAATAGTTATAATTCAATATATATTTTATAGTTTTATCACTTTTTTTTTATTTTAATTATAGTCCATTCTGAAAAAACAACAATGTTTTACGCTGTACGCTGTTTATTTATTTAATTGCTTAACTAATTAACTGGGTAACTGAATTCATTAGATCGGTGTAAAGAAGTAAAATAGGCAAAAATAAATATAGAAAAACAATACTATAAACAATTATTTATTTGGTTAACAAACTTGGTATCTAGTTTACAAACTAGCAGAGGTTTATTTTTATTTTTTCATCCTTATTTTTTTCTCAAATAAATTTACAAAACATTGTTTTAGGATGTGGCGGTTAAAAATGAGGAACAAATAAATACGAATTTTTATATTTTATTTTTACTGTCGATTCCAATTTGTTCCGAAAAATTTTCAAAATATTACAAAACTAATGTTTCAAATGGTCAGTAAATAATTACTTTTTTAATAAATTTCGAACATAGTTTAAGAACAAGTAGGGAATAATTTTTGTAATTCAAACCGCCGACTCTATTTCTTAAGATACATTTTTAGAACGTTACAAAGCAAATGTTTTAGGTGATCAATGAATAATATATATTTTTTAACATTTTTCGAACAAGTTGGAATTTATTTTTTAGTTTTCACAGCCAATTCTAATCCACGAATAAATCTTTTCGGAATAGTGTACTTTTCTAAAAAAAAAAAGATTAACAAAATTTATAATAAAATGCTAATTATAATACATACCAGTCAACAATTTTCCAACAAAAGCAACTTGGTTTCCTTGAATTAATAGCTGTTCACATTTTTTTCCAAGCGGCTTACTTACGCTAGTGCTAGCTGCAACACCGTGTTGACATTCTTTTCCGAAATCAGCAGCACGAATTCCAAATAGCTCCAAATTATCAACTAAAGTCACCTAAAAATTAAGTGTAAAATATTTTATATTATTTCAATATGTTTAATAATACTTTTTTATTTCCTGAGCGCGACGCTACTGATATAATTATTGGTTCTACTTTGCCTTTACCCGATACTTGCGAACTAGCAGTGCTAATTTTAAATGACGAACTCATTAGCTTAAATATTTTTTCCATTAATTCTTCCCATGTAACTTGCGCTGTGGTTTTAATAACTTCTGCTAAGTCTTTATTTGGTATTACAACACCACGGTTATCTAAACTATTTAATTTTTTCTTTCTTACATATTCAGTAACATGTTTTCGTACTTCTGCAGGTGTTAATGAATCCCCTTTTCTAAAACCAGTATTGAATTAAAAGTTTAAGAAAATATACAATATTTAAAAAAGGATACAATATTTTAGTACAATTATTAATAAATAGAAAAATCGGAATGAACATAATAAATGAACCGTTTTCAAGACAAAAATAATCTTGAAGAACTGCAAAAACAAATTGAACAAGACTGCCAAACAATTAGTCAGACCAGGTATAGAGATGTACTGCCTGTATGGATATAGAAGGAAAGCAATTCGAACATCTTATTATTATTTTTTAATTAAACACAAAATGTGACTTTTTTACGTTAAATAATTGTTAAATTAATCTGAAGAAAATGTATTGTTCTTAAAAGAGAAAACATAATATATCTAGAAAACAATTCGTTTACTAAGCCATGCTCATTAAGACTATTGTACCCTTTTCTAATAGCCTTTAAATTTAATGATATAACATACCGTAAACCAGCATCTGAAAAAATGGGTAAAACTGCTGCACTAACAACATAATTTTCTTCTACATTAAGTGGTGACGCTCTGTTGTCTGCAAACAATACTGGATCCGTAATATCATCTTGGTATTTAACAAATGCAACCACTCTTGGATGTTCAAAATTAATGGCTGTTATAGTTTCTACACCTTTTGTTTGTTCTACAACATTTATTATTCCTTCCTGAAATGATAATTATTTTATTATTAACTATAAATTCTTGAAATTATTTATATATTTTTTATGATGAAAGAGGTAAACAGAGGTACTTACATTTTTCATTTCAATTAGAAATTTATTTAATTTTTTAAAGCTTGATTTCTTAATATCCAAATTTTGATCTGACGGACAAGCATTGATCATGTGTAATCTATAAAAATTACTAGTAAGAATAGGCAAGATAAGTTTTTTCTGTGAATATTTCAAAGTTTTTAAGAAGCAGTATAACAACAGTTTGTCCATTTCTTCTGTGGTATCACTAAGAGTATTATTCTCTAGGTCGTCGACTACATTTGATATTAATTCGTCAATTTGATCTTCATCATATTCTACTGAAGGTGTTTGAAATTCTGAATAAGTAGACCAAACACTAGTTTTTGATTCAGATTTCTCGGGCGCAGCAGATTCCTCAAGTTGAGGCTCTTGATTTGTATTTTCATCTTTAACATTAGACACAGATTTCTCAGTGTTACGTAGCCAAATTGGTATTCCTAATTCTGGTACTGGAAGAGGGTTATTTCCTTCCATACTGCACAAATTATCATTGTATGTATGCAATACGTTTACACATTTCCCTCTACCAGCTGCCATATACATATCCATGCTAGAATGTGCTGTTGTCCCGATAGCAAAAACAGCTTTATTGCTTGTTATATTTATCGAAACCAAAGTATTTTTCTCAAATCGGCCGTATTTTGTAGGACCATCAATACCTGCTGGTAGAACTACACCAGGTAACATAAGATCAGCACCAGATAATAGTTTAGACACAACTGGAGGATGCGTGGTAAAAGTTAGCAAGAGATCAGGAAAATTCCACATGAAATAAACTGTTGGATAAAAGATATTTTCGACTTCAAAGAACAATGCTCGTTTTTTAACTAGGTAAACCGTAGCAACTTGGTTCGAATGTGTAACTATTTTACATGCAGAAACAGGATCATGCCTAGTAAACATTTTCTCTATATCATCATCTGTTAATATCGGGAACTTCTTTATAATTTTGCTCTTCAAAAGTTTTCTGCAAAAATAATCAAAATTTAATAAGTTATCATTATGAAATTTTATGGTTATACCGTTCAGAATTTTTCATTTGTGAATTAGATTTAATACGAAACGGTTTTAGGAACATTTTAAATTAAAATATGATTTCTTATTTGTCTTTGGAATTAAAATGTCAGAAAACTTAGTTATCACAACTGTTAATCGTCAATATACTATCACATGGCATCCTCGTTCTCAATATTATTTTTGTTATGATCGCTACTTCACTACCGCTAGACCGCTAGTTTACCTAATTTCACACGATTGAAATTATTTGACTTGAGTACGAAGAAGTGCATTTTCCAAACTATTATCTCTGGTTCCAAATATTAAACTCATATGTTTGGTTTGATTTAGTAAGTATTATATAATGAAATAAATAAATATTATGAAATTAAAATTTGTTTGAAATTTATTTTAGATAAATCATGAATTCATTATTAACGAAAAATAGATTATCATTTTCAACATGTAATATATTGAGAAGGTACTCAAGTGACCAGAAATATCAATATATTCAGAAAAGTAAAATTCCAACAATGCATTTTCAAAAGTCACTACCCCGTTTACCTATACCAGCTCTGGAAAATACCTGTGAACGGTATTTAGCTGCCCAAAGACCTATTCTTAACGACGAAAAATATAAGAAAACTAAACACTTAGTAAATGAATTTAAAAGTTCATCTGGAAAACAGTTGCATGATTTATTGGTAGAAAATGATAAAAATAATAAACAGACTAGCTATATTTCAAAACCATGGTCCGATATGTATTTGAGAGACAGAACTCCGTTGCCTATAAATTACAATCCAGTTTTAGTGTTTGAAAACCATCCTAAACCAGAGTATGATACACAATTATTAAAAGCTACAAACATGCTTATAAGCTCTTTGCGATTTATGAAATCATTGAGAAAAGGAATTCTAGAACCAGAAGTATTTCATATGAATGCAAAGAAAAGTGATACGAAATTATTTCGTTCAGTAACATCTGCTTTACCACAAGCTATATCGTGGTATGGCGCCTACATGTTTAATGCTTATCCATTAGATATGAGCCAATATTACAATTTGTTTAATTCTACAAGAATTCCAGAGACTGACAAAGACCGTATCTATCAAGATACGACTGCAAAACACGTTGTCGTTATGCGTAATGGAAATTTTTTCATTTTTGACGTTTTGGACGCCGAAGGTATGTAGATGAAGTATTCTAAATAAAAAGGAAATGGAGAGTTGCTTGACTATTTCACTATATTGAAATGAAAAATACTTGAATTATAGTCACATTTTTACTCTGTCACAAATCGACATATTGGTACTCTTGGCCTCTGTCAAGATAATTCTTAATTTACCTTCAGGCAAGTGTGTGCCGAAACTTCAGTTTTGTGAGACAATAACAGCAGTGAGAGTGCAATTCGAGTATATTTCCTTGCATTGTAAATAAATTGAATAGATACGGTAGGCCTCTGTAAACAGCAGATTTAAAAAAATGATAGTAACGCTCATTGTCAAATTGTGTAGACACGTGGTTTACAAAGTGTGGGTCGCGATGACATTGGAGGGGGGTCGACGGATTCTATTTACAAATTTTAAAATACATGTTTCTAAAGCTTCATCCCGTTGCAAGCTTTTATTTAAATTTTAAGGATTAATGAAATGGAAAATATAATATATACTATTTATTTAGATGCATATTTTTATATTCACCTTTGTTTCTGTTTACGGTTTATTTAAAATAATATGGAACTAAATATCAAATTTGGGATTTCACCATTTAATTCCTCATATATTTCTACATAATTATGCATATTTTGATTCTCAATATATATATATTTTTAATCGTCGGAGTCGTGATCGCAAAAATTTCTGTTAATGAAAACACCAATTTTTTGGTTCTATATAAATCAGAGTACGAGAAATTGAATGCCGTTGAGTGCATCTTCATATCTTTTTTAGTTGCCGACTAACAGCGACTTTTGACTTTATAAAACATTCAACTTTGAAGGCCCGTATCTCGAAAACTAAAAGAGATATTGACATGCGGTTATACCGAAATTTTGAAAATTAAAAATAATTACTATTTTTTAAAAATAATAATTTCTCAATATTTCAATTTTTTTTAAAGATAATGAAAATCTGTGAACACCCGTGAATTCCTCTCGTAAAAGTACATAAGTATGCAAAATTTGAGGCAAATATTTGCAAGGATACATTTTTTTATTAGAAAAACAAAGATCGCTGTTTTTTGAAGATTTTTGAAGAGGTTTACCTTAAGATTTTTATTATTAAATGGTGTAGGTTTGCATTAAAGTCATCAGTAATCCATTTGAATAATATTATTATTATTAGGTCATTAATACGTCGGACGTTTCGAGATACACCGCATCTCTTCATCAGCGACAGCAAATAGTCGTAAAAATAACAAAAAAGCATCAAAAGTAACAGGCAAAGCCGTAGTCAAAAAATATATAAAACTTAACAACAAGGTACAAAGCTAGTCACATGTTATAAAAAACCTTTTTTATAACATGTGACTAGCTTTGTACCTTGTTGTTAAGTTTTATATATTTTTTGACTACGGCTTTGCCTGTTACTTTTGATGCTTTTTTGTTATTTTTACGACTATTTGCTGTCGCTGATGAAGAGATGCGTTGTATCTCGAAACGTCCGACGTATTAATGACCTAATAATAATAATATTATTCAAATGGATTACTGATGACTTTAATGCAAACCTACACCATTTAAAAATTTATCTGGAAAAGTCAACACCTTTCTCTACTTAAGATTTTTACGAAATTTCACACACGTATGTATTTTTACGTGAGGAATCCACTGGTGTTTACAGATTTTCATTATCTCTTCAAGTTATTAAAATATGGGCAAAAGAAAATTTTGAGAAAAAGTAGTAATATTTCTTAATTAATTCTTAATTGTAGCACGAGAAATACACTCGTTCAAACTGCATTTCAATATCTCTTTCATGTTTCAAGATATGGGCCTTCAAAGTTGAGATTTTCAAAAATATAAAATCGCTGTAACTTTAAAACTAAAAGGGATATGAAGATGCGAGGTTTAACAAAAAAATTACATTATCTGCATGTTTATATGTTAATATATTTATATTTTACGTTTAAAAGTGATATCTTAGGAGGTATTTTATTTTCAGTAAGTATCATTTTGTGTATTAGTATTTGTCTTTAGACATTAAATATAATTAATAATAATGATTAAAAATAAATGATTCACATATTACATATTAGTTGACACAATTGGAACCTCAAAAACATCGCTTCAGGATTTAAAATATAGAAAATCGACACTGGTACTAACTATAATCAAATTAGAAAAATAATCGAGTTTCGTACAAAATGGCTACTTGTTAATGTGCACTTTAAATATCAAATTAAGACAACATTTTGTAAATTAAGTGGATGCGAGTATAAAATTACGAATATAAATGTAAAAAGTAATATTTTGTAGGTAACATTTTACCACCGAATGTGCTACAATCTTGCCTTAGTCATATTCAAAACGACACTTCAGCAGTAGCCGAATTTCCTTTGGGTATTTTAACTACTGAAAATCGAAACACTTGGGCCGAAGTTCGTCGTCATCTTATAGAAGCAGGCAATGAAAAATTTCTAAAAATAGTAGATTCTTCATTGTTTAATATTGTTTTGGATAATGAAGAAATAAACAAAAATCCATACAAAATGATGCGGCATTTTTTGCATTCTGATGGAAAAAATAGGTAAATGTTATATTGTTGTTATATGTTTGCTTATTATGTTTGTATAATGTTTATTTAGGTGGTTTGATAAGTCATTCTCGTTGTTATTTGCTAAGGACGGTATCGGTGCTGTTAACTTTGAACATTCATGGGGAGACGGCGTTGCAGTTTTAAGATATTTTCAAGACATTTATCGCGATTCTATTGATAATCCATATGTGCATCCAGATAGTAAATATGATGTTAGTGGAATCAACGAAAAAATTACAAAATTAGGTACGTTATTAAATTAGATTCTGTAAAAAATATCTATGTACTTATTTCTAAATATATTTTAGGCATTAATTACAACGATAAAATCAAATCTGCTGTAAGTGAAGCTATAAAGAAATATAAATGTACTTGTGATTCTTTAGCGATACACTATATTCTAACAGATGGAATTGGCAAAAATTTATGTAAAAAACATGCTATTAGTCCTGATGCTGTGATGCAGTTAGGTTTTCAGGTCAAAATAATTAATTTTTGTTACCAAAACTTTAAAATTAACTATTGACTGTTACAGGCAGCTTTTTACAAGCAAACAAGATTATTTGTAGCAAGTTATGAGTCATGTAGTACAGCTGCTTTCAAACATGGAAGAACTGAAACTATTCGTCCCTGTACAATTGCAACAAAGGTATTATAGTATTGCTAATTATTTATGCTCGTAATATGAGAGTGAATTAATATTATAACAGGTTAAAAATGAAGACGCAACACTAAGTTCGATCATAAATTACAATATGAACTTCACTAAAATTATTAAAATTGAACAAAATAATCAAAGCAATTAGATAACAAAAAAAATTGAAAATTAATTAGAAAAAAATATTAGAACGCAAAATGATAATTTAAAGTCAGGTCATAACTTAAAAAGAGACTAGTGATTATTCATATTGTCATAAATGCTGCATTAAAACCTCAAAAAGTAAATGAAATATTTGAAGATCACATCTTTTTTCGTAGTCTACTAGACTTGAACACAATTTTTGAGAAATAGAAGTTATGAAATTATTAACAATTTATATCACAGGCGTATTGTGAAACCATCAACAGTGCCAACAAACCATCGAAAGAAGTATTATACAATATGATTCGCGAATGTTCTAAAGTGCACGGAAAACTTACAAAAGAGGCTGCCATGGGACAAGGCTTTGACAGACATTTATTTGCTATGAAAGATATCGCACAAAAACGTGGCTTAGATGTACCTGAACTATATCAAGATCCAGCATATGAGGCATTAAATAAAAATATTATTTCTACGAGTACCTTGTCTTCTCCTGCAGTTCAAGCTGGAGGATTCGGTCCTGTTGTATCTAATGGATATGGCATAGGGTAATCAATTAATAATTGCACATTTTTACATAACTCTAAACTACAGTACAATTTTGTTTTCAGGTATATGATTCGAGATGATTCATTAGGAACTATTGTAACAAGTTATCCAGCCCGAGATGGTGCTGATTTTGTAAAATGCCTCGAAAATTCTTATGATGAAATCAGAAATATTTTACTTACAAAATAAATAAATAAATATATATATATATATATATATATATATATATATATATATATATATATATATATATATATATATATATATATATATATATATATATATATATATATATATATATATATATATATATATATATATATATATATATATATATATATATATACCACTTTACAGCCTAATGGATACAGTGAATATTGTACTGTGATTTCGTGTTTTCATATGATTGTAGTTGCATGTACGTACCATAAAATTGTCTCTTTTTTGTTGATATTTGAAACAGAATAGTGAAACTGGGTAATATTAGGCTGTTCAACAAGACCCCTTACATTTCGAGAGGTTGTATTTTTTTTTATCAAAAACATCTTATAATAACTCTATAACAATAGTACTGTTTACATTTATATATATATATATATATATATATATATATATATATATATATATATATATGCGTGTGTGTTATTTTTATATTGTTTAATCAAAGGTAAATAATAAAGAAATATTTTTAAACGAAACAATTGATTTTTTATTCGTGAACATGTGCATAAATTTATTAATAAATATCCAACAAAAGCCAGTAAATATACATGGAGAAACAGAGGAAAAAAGAAATTGAAATACATATTATGTACATATTGTATCGATGGTTCTAATTACAATACATTCGGAACACGAAGGAAACTGACAATTACAAATTATACAATTCTAGAGTATATTATATTACATTATAATGATACTCAATGTTACTTCACACCCATAGTTACTTTAGAAGTCTGAAACAAATTTAAAGTATTAATGTACAGTAAAATACATATTTTATTTAACATACCATGTAAATGCCAACGATTAAACCAAATAATCCAATAGCACTGGCAAAGATTTCAACAATCAAAATTTTAACGAAGAGAGCAGAATTTGCTGCATCAGCCAATGCTGCCCCCGAACCAACAATACCAACCGCAATGCCACAGAACAGATTCACAAATCCTACGGTTAATCCGGCCCCGAACATAAGATACCCAGAAAACCAATTAATTGTCTTCAGTTCTGGATTTTCTAACACAACTTTCATGGGGAAGTTCTATAAAATATACATTAGAAGAGATAAATTGGAACATTCTACTATTACAATATACTCACATTTAATAATCCAGACAAAACAATCGCTGTAATTAGTCCGTAAATAGCTACAGCTTCACAGAAAATGACGGAAATTAAATTCTTTGTTTTGATTCGTGGGGCTTTCACACCACCACCAACTATACTAACACCCGTTGTGTGAATTCCACTGAAAAATTAAATCTTCATATTATATTTAAAATAATAATAATAAAAAAAAATATACTGGCACAGTTAACAGAAACAGACAGTGGTTTGTTCACATCAGATCGATGTATCAGTATACAAAAAAACTTACACAGCAGCTCCTACAATGGAAAGGGACACTGACAATCCAATTCCAATCGTGCCCCACATATACGGAGATGTTTCTTCCAGAAACCTATCCAGAGATACAAGATTAATGATTTTATTATACTCTAAACTATTTACACTCACCATCCGAAACTAATTCTTTCTCCCTTTCCAGTGAAAACATGGTAAAGTGCTACAGAAATTTTGTTGTAGTAGATATAAATTGAGTTTAATGAAATTAAACTTACTCAAAATTGTTGAGACAGTTGTTGCTAGTCCTACAAACGTAGCTCCTAGTATGGTTCTCATTTTAAAATAAATGTGTTATTTTGTCAGTGACAGATAAATAAGTACGACCAAACCCAAACCAAACCACCTGATCTCAGCTGAGAACTGTCACGTGAATTTACGTTCCACTGACTACAATAATTATAGGTACAAGAATTGTTATTGTTATTTGACAAATTTTCAACCGTGTAACTGTAATTAAATTACAGCAAAACTATTTATTTTAAATGAATAATATAGTTGTTTAGGTTGATTCATTTATTGAACGGACTTTTATTAGGGTTTTGATTTGGTCTTAGTCAAAGTACAGCGCATGTGCAATTATTGGCGGGGTAAATTCATATCATGTCAATTTAGAAGTAACATTTTATTGTTAAATTAATTTTTAATTCTAATGAATAGACATAAATTTGAAATGATTTGTATACAGATAACGAATAGTGTATTAAGAATCTCAAATTAGGTTTTATATAATCTTAAAATATACAATTACTATAAAGGGACTATTTCGGTAAATTCTAAATATAATTTTATTTCACCTCATTTCCCATTACACTTCCCTTTGAAGTCTGAAAATTATTTAATTAGAAATATTATAGTATAATAATATTAAATTTAATTAACTATACCATGTATACGCCAACAATTAATCCAAAGAGTCCAATAGCGCTTCCAAAAATTTCAACGATTAAAATTTTAACGAATAAAGAAGGATGTGCTGCATCTGCTAATGCAGCAGAAGAACCAACAATTCCAACGCAAAGACCGCAAAATAGGTTTACAAATCCAACTATTACACCAGCACCAAACATTAAATGACCAGCAAATAAGTTTGCTCCTCTCAAGTCAGAATTAGTATTCATTTTTTCAGCAGAGTATTGCTACAAATAATATTGTATTATACATTAAAGTACTAGTCAAAACATATAACTACTTACTCCAAGTGAACCAGATAAAACTATAGCTGTAATTAAGCCATAAATAGCTACAGCTTCGCAAAAAATAATTGAAATTAAATTTTTTGTCTTTATCCTGGGTGCTTTTACTCCTCCACCAATTATACTAACCCCCGTTGTATGAATGCCTCTGTTAATATAAGAATTATTAAGATGTACATTAACTAAAGTATTCTGTAATAGAATAATAGCCACGAGAATACGGTTGCCCCTTCGCTATATATCTATCTGTTGTTATTATTATTGAAATTTTGACGGAAAGAATTCAAGATATAAAACTCGATGATAATTTAGTGGATTTAAATAATTTTATTTATAAATCTGTGAAAATAAGTAAATTTTTCGCGTGAAATATTAGTTGTGGAAAATTGCAATTAAAAAATCAAACATATTTTTTAATAATTATATGTAAAAATATAAAAGAAATACTTATTATAGTAAAGCGCAACATATTTATAACTCTAAATATTTCATTCAATTTTTCAGTTACAATATTGTCATATTTAATTATTTCTTTTATAGAACAGCATTAGGAAATTTCATTATAAACTGAATTTTATTTATTTATTCCTAACAAACTTTTTAAAAAAGTGAATTATTGTATTGTTAGGATATAAATTTTATTTCAAAATTTTCAAATCCTATTCCCATTTTTTAAAATATTTTTTACCAGGAGATTTAAGAGTATTCCAAATAAAATTTAAATGAATAAAATGCTGCACTTACAAAGCGGCTCCAACAACTGAGAGGGATACAGCGAGAGCTATACCAGTTACGGCCCACATGTAAGGGCTTGTATTTTCTAAGAACCTATAAATTATAAATATTAATTTTAATAGCATCTATGAATATAACTCTGTACAACAGGAACTTAATGCCAAATTACAGTACAGGGTCTAAATTCACTCAATATTTTTTTTAATATTGGCAATATATTTTTTTAAAGATATTATAACGAAATAAAGAAAAATTAAAAAAGACTTACCATCCAAAACTTATAGCTTCACCTTTTCCAAGAAGAGTATAATATAAAGCTATAAATGAAAAATTAAGATGTTGAAAGCCTCTTGCACAACAAATCATGTGCTGATTTCTTGAAAAGAAATTTATTCACTCACCCACATAAAGCACAAAAGCTGAAACAGCCCCGGCAAAGGTATATCCAAGTGTATAACGCATTTTGAATTAATATTTTAAACACTTTTCAGACACTAGAAAGAATAAACCACCATCATCATTTGCACACCAAACAACTAGCAGATCACTTGACGCGCTCACATGACAAGG
This sequence comes from Pterostichus madidus, assembly GCA_911728475.2. NCBI lineage: Eukaryota > Metazoa > Arthropoda > Insecta > Coleoptera > Carabidae > Pterostichus > Pterostichus madidus. Next base: position 31,860,399 of record OU452311.1, on the reverse strand, counting down.
TGTGCTATCGCATAATTTTAACTGATAACATAAGACGTGAAGTAAGATAAACTATATCATTTAGTTTTTATTACCTTTCTTATGAAAATACATAAAAATTGTACCATAGCTTAAAGACAATATGCCAGTAGACTATCTCACAAATACAAGTCCTTTTATATAATGTGAATTATTATTTTACAGAGCGTGTTTCACCATATCACATTCAACAGTAGGAAAGAACTAGGTGTTAATGTAATTTTCATGTGATTTTTAGATTTTGTTTAGTTATTTATAGTTCATTAGCACTTTTGAAATAACTATGGACATTTTGAAATACGCTTTGTTCTGTAGTCGTTTATTGAAAGGCACTTATTCTACAATATCACATACTGAAAAGTGCACATTAAGTATACAAAATGTACATTATATTATAAATATTCATACTATTTAAGTAAATAATTTTAATGTGATGTATGATTATGATAACCCAGCTCCCTGAGTACAAATTATTTACTCAGAAGTAACATTTTAAAGTTTCAGTTTTGTTTTAAGTATATCCTGCCTCGTTGTAAATAATATAATTCATGTTTTTATCACATCGTTTCAAATTTAAATTTAAAAAATGGAATATTGCATAAAATTTCAAAACATTAATAAACATAAATAAAAATTAAAGGAATTTTTTACAACTCATAATAATAAAACAATTATTTGGACTTTAGTTGTGTTAAAAAATGACTCAACTAAAATCTAACAGACATATTCATAAAGAGGATTAAAACAGAATAAGCTTGTTCATACATTTGGAGTTATCGTTAGTACTTCATATATCATATTATGCTGTATTTTTTTCGCCGTAACACTTTGTGGCACTATCATTTATTTTCGTAAATTAGAAACGAAATTAAAAATGGTATTCGCGTCTAATCTGTTTTATGAATCAAGCTGTAAATAATTATTCTATTAAACATAAATAAATTGTCTAATGTATGATGATAATAATACTATGACAAAATCAAAGATTAGTAATTACACCTAATTAATTTCTTATATAAAATAATTTACGAATTAGTTTTAATACAAAAATGCTTAATGAATAAAAAATATGATTCGGCATGGTATTATTACAATGTCATTTAAATTAATTTTATTGTAATTTGTCAATGGTGCCAAACAATTTTTCTTATTATTTCACTGAATATAAAAATGCCAGTTTAGTTCCTAATACTATGTAACTGTTATAAAATATATTAGGAACACGGAGATGAAGAAACCCTGCTTAAAAATATTATTGAATTGTTGTCATTTACATAAATAATCTTCTGGTTGCTCAACTTTAACTTGTCTGCCACACGCATCTAGATTAAAAATTCCAATTAGAAACTGAATACAATAAATTATTATTATTTACTGAACTTACTTGTATTGCTACCCATTCTAAGGATGTAGGGAATAACACTATCTATTTGCACTTGCCCAATAAGTCCAGCGAAGAAAAGTTCTTCCAGAACTTGAGGTTCTAAAGCTCTAAGAGGAGGAAGACGAAGCAACAGTCTGAAAGATAATAGCATATTTAGGATGATTCGATTTGTTTATTTCAATGATTAGTAATTTACCTGGGAAATCTATCAATATCTTCTGGAAAACTATTATGAACGTAAGTTCGAAGGCCCTGGAATGATTTCTCCTGAAATTTTTCCACCTGCTTTCGAACAACAAGTGCAGATTGATCACCGGAAAATAAAGTAATTGCTTTCAAGTATGCGTATTCTTGTTCGTCGACATGTAGTCGATTCATAACAGCAACATAGTCTTGAAGTTTCCGAATATGCTCTGTGACTTGTTTTACTTTCACAGCAGACATTTTTCGCTGCACAATGGATGTTTGCAACTGGGTGACCAGTGAAAATAAAATTGTGGATAAAGATAAAGTCTGCGAACATTGAGCTAAACCCAGCGCGAATAATTCTGCCCAACAACCACGCAATAATGCAATTTGAGCCTCAGAACTAAAAAAACATAAATTACGATTAAATTATTTTATTGTTCAATTAATTTTGCAAACGTACCTCAGTAGCTGAAAGGCAGGAATACTTCGGGCCCAATGAACAGAAAGAAATAATAATCTCGATCCACTTTCACAGATATAATGCATGTTAAGGTAAGGAGGGACAGGATCTGGAGTTTGTAAGTTGAAAATCATGTTCTGTTCTAACAATAAAGGTCCATCTAACTCAAAACATTTTTCGCTGTCCATGTTATTTGGCTGATCTGGCCCATTAAGGCACTGTACTCTTGCCATTGTGTCTAATGCTTTGGAAATGACATTCTTCTCTCGGGCTAACGACAACATGTCGGTCAATTCTCCTGCTCCTGTTACTGTGCTGTCCAGGGACATCTCGTCTTCCAAACTGACTTGACTTGGTGACATACGGTATGACATGTCTATGGTGCCTGCAAGATTAAATAGTATTATAATGTAAATAACTTGTAAATGTTAATAATTACGTTTGCCTAATGTTGATAAACCCATATCGCAAGGCTGTAATGTTGACTGCATCATATGACTGGGAGACTCAGTGTTCAAATCTTTCCGGATAAATATTTTGTTGACTGAATTGGAAGAGTAAGTTGAGCTTGTTTCTTTCTTATCTAAAATTGGCTTACGTTCATGTTGTACAGCTGAAAATGCTTAGAAGTTAATTTCTAAGTACATAATACTTAGAGTGTACTTACAGTCGCTTCTCATTCCACAAGCGAGACATTTTTGAAGTCTGCAGTATTGACATCGATTTCGATGGTGTTTTGTTACCTCACAGTTTTTCGTCCCTCTACACTGATACCCCAATTGTTTCCGAATTGACCTTTTGAAGAAGCCTTTGCATCCTTCGCAGCTGATAGCACCATAGTGCCTTCCTGAAGCTCTGTCACCACAAACAACGCACAATTCCACTGTCAAACATAATGAATTCGTATTGTTTCTATTCTTGTCATTTAATATCTCAGCTTTCATCGTTGGATCCATGTTTATAAAAATTTTACATGTGATAAATTCAAAATCCAATTTCAGTCAACAATTTTAAATACAAACATTTAGTCTCAAAACATAGTTTTATTTTCTAGTTGAACTTCATAATATAAACAGATATACTGTTAATTATTCAACATCTTCAAGTCGAATTTATGTAAATAAAATAATACTGAGTTCATGACCTTACACCTGCCACTCGTGTATATTCGTTCTATAAACATATTTTTATGCTGCAGGTGTTGTTTACAGAACACACTACTTGTGTGAAACACATTCATGAGAATTTTGAGTCAATACTTTCCCTAATAATTATTATTATATTTCGTTATATTAGATTATTTAATTTTATTATAATATATTTATGTATTTTTAAATATATTTTTTTAACGTTGGTTCCACTTGCATAAGAACTTAACTTCATGTGTGATGTTGTTAGTTTGCCATCTAGTTATTGTTTCGTGAAATGAGAAAAGAAATAGAAAAGTAACGAAAAAGCTTGTGTAAATGACTTGTTTTTTGTAAACTACGTGATATGAGATTTTAATGTGTTTGAGTGTAACTAATTTTAAGAAAATATAGACAAGTACTACATAATTGACGGTATGTTTACATTTTTTGAGATGTTTCTTGTAGTTATATATGACTGGACAAAATTGTGAGTGTTATGTGCTTGTGGTATATTTTGAGGTTACAAATGTTTTCCAATTTAATTTTAAGTAATTTAGTATTAGAAGATAGTAAATTAAGAACTTATTCAATAACAGAGATGTTGTAGTCATAATTTTTGTTTTATGCACGTGTAAAATGTTCAAATTGAAAGCAATATAATATTTTATACCGGCAAATATTATTCGAAAAATTACATCACATTTTCAATTATCAAAGTTTAAAGTATCTTTTATTTAATTTATTTAAAATATCGAGGCATTTATAAATCTTCTATAAGAACGAATTAAACTGATGTTTAGTTTCATATGGTTTTAGAAAATGGGCGACAAAGTTACTCAGAAGATAGTTTTGAGTATTTTAAAGTTTATGCGAGCGGAGTTAGAAGCAGGAACATTAAATGAAGATTCTAGCGAAAGTTTAGAAGTAGCCGTACAATGTTTAGAGTCTGCTTATAACGTTGATAGAGCAGCGGCTCAAGCACGAAATGTTCCCGACTTAATTGAGCTTTTTTCTACCACGTCAGACATTTGGACAGAGGTATTTACTGATATGATCATGTAAAAATTTGTACTTAAAATTATAACTTATTTTTATTAGGAACCTTCTGCTGATCAAGTTTCGGATGAAAATAAAGCGAAAGCTGAAAAACTCAAAAATATTGGTAATTCCCTAATGAAAGATGAAAAATTTGTAGAAGCCATTGAGAATTATACTAGGTAAGTAGAATTATTTTGTTCTTTATTTTATTTCAGTACATTTGTGTTGTTTTTTTGTTATAGTGCAATAGGATTAAATCCACAAAACGCGGTTTATTATTGCAACCGAGCTGCTGCTCATAGTAAGTTAAACAATCATGTTGCTGCAATCCAAGATTGCAAAAATGCCATTAGATTGGATCCTTCATACAGCAAAGCATATGGGCGTTTAGGGTAAGTTTGTACTGAAAAATTAATATTTTTCCTACTAATAATCCTATTCAATTATAGAATTGCCTATTCCTCTCTGAACAAGCATGAGGATGCGAAAAGGAGCTATTTAAAAGCATTGCAACTAGAACCGGAGAATGAAAGTTACAAAAATAATCTCCAGTTAACGAACGAAGCCATTGGTAAAGGTAAAATAATATTCTTCATCATATAACATCTTCGATTGATATTTCTTATTAAAAATATTAATTTGTTTAAATAATATCGACGATTTTTAGAGCAAAGTGTTGGAGGTCCTTCAGCAGCCATTCCCAATATTCCTGGCCTAGATATTAATGCTTTAATCAACAACCCCGCTTTGATGAATATGGCGTCGCAGATGCTGTCTAATCCGAATATGCAAAATATGTAAGTAGTACTTGCATTTATATTTACGTTGGCTGAGGCGTAAAATGTCTACGTAGTGCTTAAGTAAGCTGTACAATTGGCTACGTGTACATTTTCAAATACGTGTTTACAGAATGTCCGGGTTGATGTCAATGGGCCAGGGCGATTCAAACGTTGACGCACTTTTGCAAGCGTAAGACACAGGCAGTTCGACAGTTAATCATATTTTATATTGTTTGTAATGTTCACAGCGGGCAGCAGTTGGCTCAGCAGATGCAGAGCGTAAACCCTGAGTTTGTAGAAAATCTACGTCGTCAAATGACCGGTGTAGATACCAGTGATCTGGATTCGACCCTCCCTGCTCCGGAGACGGAAGAGAAGAAACCTCCTCCACCACCTCAATAAACATTGTCTAAAGTAACTTTGTTTCTAATTTTTTTATTTTTTTTTTCATTATGTATCTTGTTTCTTGTTGAGTACTTGATTACTTTGTGTTCTTCAATTGGCTTCCAATTCTTATGTGTTTTGTTTAGTTAGTCAGTTACGTTGATTTTGCATTCCTTTCTTTTTATGTTTTATAACTGGTAATAATCTTTCACTTTGCAGAATGATTTATGTACGAAGAACAGCTTTGGAAAGCATTTTTGTAGATGTTTGAAGTATAGAAGTAATAAATATGTTCTAAAAACTGTAAAAGTTCTAAATACAATAAATATTATTCATAAATGTTCTCCTGTTTTCTTTAGTAGTACAAAATATTTATGCTTATCCATCATAAATCAGGTTTCATTTAACTTTTATGCAGAATTACTAACTTTTATGAATATAACTTCCTGTATGAAAACG
>OU452311.1:31847058-31849558 GCA_911728475.2 Pterostichus madidus | reverse complement strand
GTATTTTGCAAGTTTATTTTTTCTTTTGCGTTCAGTATTTATTTTCCTGGTTTTAAAATATTTTCAAATTATTTTTATTCTAATTATATTTGAAAATAACTCTGTTTGTTAATATTTACAACACGATTTTGAAACAGGATTTTCTATTCCTTTCCACAAGTGTTTTGGCAACGTTAATTTTGATAGCCATTGATGTGACCTAGTCAGTATAGTGAAATTTAGAATTGCTGTCTTTTTAGTTACTGTTGGAATATTTGCCGTGCGGTCAAGCTATTTTAATCGTAGAAGAAGACAGTAAATTTGTTGTATGTTATATTTAGAACGCGGCTGCCATGTTTAGCTCAAGAATGGAATGGTTGCATTGAATCGGTCGTAGTTATATCAACACGGTCTTATCGCTTGAATGCACTTTCTTTTATGTTTCTGCAGAGACATATGACTAGTTTATAGTATTATTTTTATTTCAGTTATACTGTGATGTAAATAAAATGATGCAGTTGATTACAAGGCAATAAGGCTAAATAACAACACGTACTGTGCCTACAGATTCATGTATCTTTTGATCCACTGAGCTTGGATTGGCGTTTGTTTTTTGGCTTCTATTACGATTGTGGATGTTTTAGTGTATATTGTTTATTATCTTGTTTTCATATCTTGTCTTCTTTTATTTATTTAAAAAGATCACATACAAATTTTATTTCAGAAATCAAAGATCGTTAACTTTTAACACGTAGGTGTAGTTGGTAATCCGGAAATTTAAAATATTTTAAATTGATATTCGCCAGCCAATGTATTTTTAACGTGGTGGAATTTTTGCATCATTTATTGTAATGATAATGTAACATTATTAAATGTTTTTGAAATGAAATGTCTGTTTTTAGAACTGGGGTAGTATAACAGTTTGGCTGTAATTGATATAGATGTTTGCAAAAGTGATGTTGCGTTTCTTGCAATTTAGCTAGTGTCGTGTGTATTTTTAATAGCTACTCGTCATTATTGCAAATCTTTTCACGCGTATTTTTAAACTTATTTAAAATTATCTGTCCCGGCCGTGATGTTTATCTGTTAAATGTTGAAGTGATAGACGCGGGTCGCGTAACACTGGCGACTCTGGCACCTGGCATCGTTCCGTTACAACATTTGCATCGATGCACCTGGGGGTGAACAATCATCTAGTCATGTATTTCAGTTCGATTAGTCATTATCGATGAGTAACAGATGGATTCTGCAGCCGTTGTCGGCAGGGATGCCAGAGTGCGGAGGCGGCGGAGTGTTTGCATACCAGCGTGTCTACGTGAAGCTCTCGGCGCTGGCTTACGGCGTTACGACGTGCAGGATATTGCCGCTCCCACCCGTGTCCCGTGTCAGAGTCAGGGAGGGGATCCCGATGTCCGACCCGCTCTACTTTAGATTCGGGTCGGTTCTGAGAAACATCTAGTCAGTGCTTCGGGAGGCCACGAAGGAACCACATAGGATAGGACGAACGAATCGACGGCACCCCCAGCGGCCGACTGGCACTACGTGTACTTGACGGGTCTTCTGTCACAGTGAATAGAATTCCCATCTGTTTGCAGTTAGTGATTCTCTTTGACTGGTGTGTGTTAAGCGTGCGGGCAGTGCTAAGGGCCATTGGACTGTTCAACGTTTAGTGCGAGACGCCACGACGAGGGGATTAATAATCCTCAAATTGTACATAAGTAAGTCAAACAAGGATGCGATGCGATGTGCTTGTGTAGCTTGAATCGCGCGCGAGTGTCCTGCTGATGGGGCGCCAACCTACAAGGTGCATAAGGTGCAGGTGCATATAGGAATTTGGGTGTGTGCTTGAATGGTGCAAGCGGCCTACAAGTGTCCTAACAACAACGCCATCACTCGTGTCAAATCGACTCATATTTGTGCTGCTGTTAGTCGCTGCTCCACTGCTTCTGATGTAATAATAGTTCGCGAAGACTAGCGAGTAGCCGCTCAAAAATACGCACTCGTTGCCGTGTCAGTAACAGTAACTGGGCCAAAATAGTGATTCATTGCAGTCGTAATAATACATTGGTGAATTAATATGCCAAGTGAATTAAACATTTTGTGTAACTTAATATTTGTCCCAATAGTTACCATTGATTGAATCAGTGCGAGGATTATATGTGTGCTAGTGTGTTGATGGTAAAGTTTTCAAGTTTCTAATTGAAGCCTGGATTTTAGGGCCGAGTTAATGTCCACGATTTCGGGCTAACACGAAATAAGCAAGCATGGGAGTGGCGGAAGACTTCGCTCCCAGCTTCACCCAGAAGCCGCAACTGCGGCAGGAGGATGACGGGAACAAACTCATTTTCGAGTGCCAGTTGTTATCCGCGCCCAAACCGGATATCCAGTGGTTCCGGAGCGAGACTCTGCTTTCCGAAGACAGTCGCACCGTTTTCAAAATACAATCTGTGGGTACGAACAAGTTCTTGGTGGTGCTAGAACTCGACGATGTCATCGAATCAGATGGAGGCCTTTACAAGGT